>JARHVA010001729.1:2497500-2755000 GCA_037957365.1 Torreya grandis
CACCTCTCAGAAGCTTCCCACACCTCAAGTGTATAGTAATTCTTTCCTCAAAGTTCTCTCTCTTACGGTCCCAACACACAACTCAAACACAAAGTTGGTGTTCACCTCCAACCAGCCAGTATCCACTACTGCCAATACCCAAGTGCTCCACACACTCCAAGTACATCTCCCCTAAAATGCAACAACTTACAACTCAATAGACCTTACTTATGGAAGGAACTACCTTGCCTTCCTCTTTGCTCTAGACCGAGTACACACCGTACTCCAAGTAGATCTCTCCTGATCTTGCTCCCTATTGTGTTGCTGTCCTCTGTGATCTTACACACCTACAAATCAATCTAGTTCTGCACACCTACAAACCTCGATCCCACACCCACATACACTTGTAGATCAATGATCTTACTTACCATGCAGATCTCCTAACGTAGCCATGCACACCTACTGACCAAGATCATACATACATGAAGAATCCTACTAATTCTCCAAACCAACACCCACACTTGGCACTATGGCACTAGGAGGAACACACCATGCTCTCTCCACACATAGAAGGAGTTAATATTTGCTCTCTTACTCTCTAGCACAAATTACAAAACAGCCCACGAGTCTCTTAAATAGATCTCATGCAAACAATAATTAGACATCTAATTACAATAATTAGATCCATAGCTTCAAGTCTAAAATTGGCTCTTAACATGCAAACACTCAGCTTTTTAACAAACTATCTATAATACTCATAGTTCTAAACCGTACAGGTGACCGACATTGGTCTTTATCTACCTGGAGGTGACTGACACCATCTAAATTTTGACTGATGTCAGTTGTTCTTCTGTCTACACCATACTGACATTAATTAGCCTGACCAACACCAGTGTCTGTGACACTCAACAACCTCTTCCCCTATTTGCATCAGTGAAGCTTTTAGATCCACAACCTAACAATCTCCCACTTGGAGATAAATAGCTGCACTGTACCCGTACATGTACCCCATCTAATCTATTTCTTGGCTTGTATCCCTCTTCAATCTCAACCCTAAAGACCACCCACCACACAACTTGTGGTGCACCTCCTATCATCCGAGTACCCTACCACATCTAAACCTACAAACCCATGTAGTAAAGTCCTGACCCTACATAGCATGAATCCCTACTGCTGGTCCCTCTCAAATACCTGAGAACCCACTTCCCCAAATTGGCTCCTAACTCTCTGACAACTCCCACTGTGTAGGTAAACTTAGGTCTATACCAGACCTCATGTGATTTTAGACACTAAACTATCTAGCTCTTGGTGTGCTCTAATTCTACATCCTGCATATTAAGCCTTGCCAAAACCTGATTCACATCAGCTCCCACTGGAGACAAAATCACCCTATGATCTTCCATGTCTCTCATGCCAAAGAATTTCACTACTTCAAATTCCTCATGACATGCCACTGAACTAACCTTACCCTTAACTCAACAAAACCCTGTATGTCTAAACTTGTAACTAGTATACCATCCACATACAGTAATAGGATAATGTTGTAATCATCATCCACCTAGTAAGACAAACACAATGGTTACACTGACATTGACTAAAGCCCTGCTTTGTCATCCACCTATCAAAACCTATACCACTATCCTATAGCTTCCTCAAGACCATATGACTTGGCCTTCCATCTCACGTATCCATTCTCTCTATTCTTTAACCAAGGTATCCATTCATCTCAGTACTTTCATACTGGCTGGCAACCCTACCAAATCTCCCATTTGGACCTACATCCTCTTCATGCCATGCTCCCACTATTTCTTGGATCCTTCCTGCTCTATAATAAGCAACAAGTATAAAGAAGAGGAACAATGAATTTAAGGATTACTTACCACTTTCAGTCCTCCCCATGGGTGTTTGAGACTCCTTGACACCTTGTTATTTACCCAAAAAAATTTATAGTGACCGACCTCAGTCACCACACAGTCTGTATCTGACCGACATCAGTTACATGCGCCTGTCCTGACTACCGATCCCATCAACAGTGGTGTCTACCTACTACCGACATCAATCCTTCTGACTGACATCAGTCTTACTTTCACCAACATCAGTCCTCATGACCAATGTTAGTCTTACCCTACCTAACACCACTAGCTCTGGTTTACACATGACTGACATTGGCACCTGTCTGTTCGATGCCAATTCCTCCTGACTGACACCGGTACTTGTGTTCACCTGTGAGTGATGACTTTTTTACCCATGAGCTCCTTTGAATCAATCCCATTTCCAAACTACCCTGCTCAGAAGTATCCAGCCCCATCCACTTAACTCTATCTGTCATCTCCTCCAAGAACACCAAGGCTTTCTAGTTCTTCAGTTTGTCAAACACATCTATCTTCTACTTAAGAACATGCATCTCCTTCTTGCTCATGTGACCAAGCCACAAAGCCACATCTTTGCAACAAAAGAAGAATCAGTAATATAAGCAAGTATATAAAGAGTACCTACTTTCTTACCACCAGCTAATTCAAGTACATCCAATGTGAGAGTTCTTGTGCATCTCTCATCACCCAACTTCCCTGAAGAAATTAGCCACAACTTCAAGACTGGGACCTGCATGACCTCCTTTAACACCCATGTTTTGGCCACCTACAATTTCAACTTCACTTCCCCTTTGCCAATTCTTTGGTAAGGCTCACCAGCACCTCTCATTAGGGTTGCATGAAAAGAGGCAACAGAATCTATAAACCAAGATTCTACTTTATCCAAGAAACATACCAGAGCATCTTGTGCAACAACACCTATGACATCTGCTTCTTTAGTTCCTTCATGCTGATCTACTACCAACCAACAATCTTTCTTTTCCTGCTCTTTCTTTCCATAGGACTGTAATTGACCATTCGTGCTTTTCAATTCCTCCATTCTTAGCTTACTTTCTTCTACCATTGCTATACTCCCACTCAATCAAAAACCCCTGAGAGTGACCTATAATCAAACACAAAACCTGCTCCCTACAACCTTAGGTCTGATACCAATAGTTGGGAAATATAGAAGCACAATTTATTACCATTTACAAGCAACTTACATGTGGAATTAAACCACAATCACAAGTAATTAGAATTTAGAAATAACACAGAATATGAGAGACAATGCACAACTTGTATTAATACTCATCCAAAAAAGAATACAATAAAGAAGATGCCACTTCATCTCCACACCTGTCAAATGCTTCCCACACCTCAAGTGTACAGTAATTCTTTCCTCAAAGTTCTCTCTCTTACGGTCCCAACACACAACTCAAACACAGAGTTATTATTCATCTCCAACCAGCCATTATCCACTACTGCCAGTACCCAAGTACTCCATGCACTACAAGTAGATCTCCCCTAAACTACAATAACCTGCAACTCAATAGACCTTACCTATGGAAGGAACTACCTTGCCTTCCTCTTTACTCTAGACTGAGTACACACCATACTCCAAGTAGATCTCTCCTGATCTTGCTCCTTGTTGTGTTGCTGTCCTCCCTGATCTTGCACACCTACAAATCAATCTAGTTTTGCACACCTGCAAACTTGGATCTCGCACCCACATACACCTGCAGATCAATGATCTTACCATGTAGATCTCCTAACGTAGCCATGCACACCTGCTGACCAAGATCATACATACATGAAGAATCTTGTTGATTCTCCAAACCAGCACCTACACTTGGCACTGTTGCACTAGGAGGAACACACCATGCTCTCTTCACACACAGAAAGAGCTAATATTTTCTCTCTTACTCTCTAGCACAAATTACAATACAGCCCATGAGTCTCTTAAATATATCTCATGCAAACAATAATTAGACATCCAATTATAATAATTAGATCTATAGCTTCAAGTCTAAAATTGGCTCTTAACATGCAAACACTCAGTTCCTTAACAAACTATTCATAACACTCATAGTTCTGAACCACACAAGTGACCGACGTCGGTCCCTGTCTGCCCAACCAACTTTTGACCGACGTTGGTTACTCTTCTGTCTACACCCTGTCAACATCGTTTGGCCTAACTGATGTCGGTGTTTGTGACACTCAGCAACCTCCTCCCCTGTTTGCATCAATGAAGCTTTTAGCTCCACAACCTAACACTTTTATAAATAGTGAAAGGATTAGGAGAAATTGTCTTCTTTCATTATAAATTTGAAATGGTGTTTCTTTAATTTTAGAATGAGAAGTTTGAATTTTTTTATTTTTTTTAATAAATAATTTTGGGAATATTAATGGCATGTAAAATGTTTTATTGGGTTAACTTAAGGAGATTACTTATTTTTTATATATTTTTGGATAGTTTTTTAAGTGACACTTCACAATTTATGTATTCAAAATTAGGTCTTTATATTTTAGGTCTTAGAAAATACCCTTCAACATTTATGTTTTATATTTTCTACTCTGGGAATTTCATTTTCGACAACTATGCATCAACAAAAAGTCTTTGGAATTTATGAATTGGAACCTGCACTTCAAATTTTAGTATTTAAAAATTGTCTTTAGATTCTGTATATTCAAAGTATCAAGTTCATATTTTTTGAACCACAAAAGGGTGTTCCACTTTGTAATTTTTAAATTACACTTCACATTTTGCATCCTTCAAAATGGTCTTCAAAAAATGGTCTTCATAATTTTCACATCATGATTTACTCTTTAGATTTTATGCATTAAGAAATAAAATTCAACATTCCTATGTTTATTAAATGGTCTTTGAGTTTTATGCATTCGAATGCCCCACTTCAACATTTCCATTTTGTGAATTTCACTAGCATTTGTGTCCCAAGTTTTTCCACTTCACAGTTAATGTTTTACAAAAAGGTCTTCAACTTTTATGCATTTTCATTCTATGTTTTGGGGATCAAAATTGGGAATTTGCCATTTATGCATCAATATTTTTTCTTCATCATTTTTATATCAATAAATGGTATTCACATTTTTGGTTTTTCAAATTACACTTTGTAGTTCAAGTCTTCAAAAATGGTCTTTGACAACTTAGCACTCACAAATCTTGTTTATCACAAAATTAAAGTGCAAAATCCTAAGCACTAGAAATTGGTCCACAAGTCAGTAGTGAAAGGATGAACAATAGAAAAGTCCCAAGCATCATGAGCACTTGATATTCTGACTGTATCATAATCTTAGTAACTTAGCTATGTGATAAACTATATAAACATATGATAGGTGTTGAGAAAGTTGAGAACCCATGATAATATAATATAGCACAATCTTGTAGTATATCTTGAAAATACCAAAGTCAACATGGGTGAAATTTTTAGTTTCCAAGTTATAAACACATGGCATGTGCACAATACGAGTTAAATTTTGATGGTCATAGAGGCATCACCTAAATATTGAACAAATAGTTCATAATCCAATCAACTATTGATATGGGACATCCCAATAATCTTAGGTGGAGTAATTACATATTGATATGTGGCATTAGGATTCTATAGATGATGTAATCAAGCTATATATCAAAACTCATGATCAAAACCCAACTTTATTTAATGTCTATTTTTAATGTGCTTGGCTTGATTGATGTATGAATTATCTTTACTTACAAAATAAAATGCCCATGATTATTATTTTTAAATACATGGTCTATGAACTAGTTTGAGAGAATATATAAATTTTATTAAAGATTTAAATACCATGGTCCTTCTAATGGCATGATATGACTATTTTTAACACTTAGATAAATGTGATTTATTTGGCATAAGTCCAAGTAATTATTGATAAGTCCAATTAATTTTTGATAAATCCCAATTTATTTTTGATAGTTTTCAAAAATTGGACTACTAATTGTTTCTACTTTTTAAATAATTTGAACTTATTACAAATATATTATATAGATGTGATTTATTTATAAAAAATCCAAATAATTCTTCCAAAGTCAAATTAATTATTAATAAAGTCCAATTTATTTTTTATAGCTTTCAAAAATTGGAGTAATAATTGTTTATGATAATTTTAAACAATGTAGACTTATTACGAATACATTAAATACATGTTATTTATTTGTAATAATTCCAAATAAATATTAATAGAGTCTAATTTATTTTTGATAGTTTTCAAAAACATGGACTATTCATAATTCCATATTATTTAAAATAGTCCTTTTTTTATTATCAACTAGAATACCAATCATTTCAATAATATAATTATTATTTAATAATAGTTTTACCTATATAATATCATTATACAATCTTCAAACATGATTACGATATCAAAATAAACTTTTATATCTCTAAATTATGTGAAAATGACATATTTATCTTATAGGTGCCACAACAAAGAAAATCTCTTATTTTTATAAATTCATAAAGTCATGCAACTAAAGCATGTTCCTTTTAAGTATAATTTTTTCATGCCCATTTACCTTTAATTAGTAATACTATCCATGTTGTACTCTACATTCAAAATACATAATCAATCTTATTACCCTTTTCCTCTTCCCCATCCTTATTTCTTTTCATCTTGATGATTTTTCATCTTCTCTATTATTTTTAAGAGCACATATATAAATCATGAGGATAAGTTACATGGTTCTATATTTACTCATATTCATTAACAACAGTGGGAATATATTTCAAAATTGGATTTTAAATATTCCATCTAGAGTGAGTAACTAATAAATATTCCATTTATTACCCTTTTCTTTTTCCCCTCAAATAGAATTCTAGTGAAATAGAGCTGAACATAAATAGAGACAAAGGGGGAAAAAAATTATGATGTTTATTTATCATTAAATCTATGTCAATATATGTTATAATACTTTCCTATATATTCAAATAAAAAAATTGGTAGATTGAAATCATGATTATTCTCATTTATTCTCTAACCCATTTATTATTTCAAAATATATTTTCAAATCATAAAAATACCATATATTAATTTCTTGATCATAGTTATATCATAAGTATCTAATCATAACTGTATAAAATATTTTTTAACTTTATAATTAATTCTCATATGGTTGAGGATAAAATGTTAAACATACATTATTGAATACTATTTCTCAAAGCATAATCCCTTGTCATTTATACCAATACCACCATATTTCTATGTTAGTAAATACATATGAATTTTTAATTTATAATAATCCAAGTACTATAATAATGAGATATTTTTCAAGATTAATTATATATTATCATTGATATGTATTTGAATGTTATTTTATAGTAGGTCATGGAAAAAATGAAAAACAAAATATGACCAGAAATTGTTAATTGATATAAATTTTTATGATTAAAATGAATAATAATAACTATGAGTCAATTAAAAACATTATACCTATCAATATTTTGTTAAAAACTAGCCAATTGAATAACAAGTAAAAAAAATCAAAAAATTTATAAGAAAAAAAAAATGATGACAATATAAAAATGAAAAGTATAACTTCCATTCTTCCCTCTTCACAACAAGTCATAACTTACTCTTTCATAATTATCACTATAAGATTAGGACTAGTTGATCTCACATCATATTGTCTCTAATTGTACTTGAAAACATGTTAAATCATTTTTAATACCAACAACAATCATGTTAAATTATGACAACATTAACATAAAATTAAGTAAATGTTAAACTAATGAGTAAAAAATAACTATTATATCCAACCAATAATGTTTTTATAGTTTAAAATAAAGTATCATTATCATTATCATTTCAAATATCATTAAACTAACAAACACATAAATCTAAAAATGCTATTAAAACCTTCACAACTTGCAAAAATGTTGTTTAGTCTTTGTAAAAATTTTAAAATTATTATATTAAGTGCATAAATTACTTATTTAAATAACATAACATGATTCTCAACATAATAATATACATAATAATCTAAATAATTAAGAAGTATCATGTGGTCCCAAACATTATTTCTAACTAACACATAACTCCAAATATGTTATTAAGCCTTTCAAAAATAACAAAAAATATTATTAAGTATTTCCAAATTATAAAAATTTATTACATCAAGTGCATAAATTTATTATTTAAATATCATAACATGTCTTAAAACAAGAATATGCATAATTATAAAAAATAATTAATGAATTGCATGTGATCCCAAATATTATTGTAAGCTATGTTGACCCCATGTATAGTTTTATTATTGGAATTTTTTTTGGATACTTAGTTAATATATATTAAACTCATAATAATTATAATTATAATGGAAAAATAGAGGTGGTAAACATATTCTTATAATAATATATACTTTCAATTTATTTCTTATAGATAGGCACAATGGGTAAACTTACTAGCATAAATGTATTATAACAATTATTTCAATTATTATTTTAAAATGTCACCATTAATGGAATTATATGGTTAACATCTACCATTAAACACCTCAAACATAAAACATAAACTAATATCTAGAGAATTAGAAGAACATATTCAACACCAACATAAGATAATTCATGTCTTTGAGAGGTAGATCCTTCAACCATTTATCTTCTCAGAAGTTTACATTCCTACCATCTCCATCTAATTATTTTTTGTATAAGAATTCAAGTTTTTAGAGTCCCATTACATATTACAAAACCTTTAAGAAGACTATTATCATTTAGCATTTTGTATCTATGCCCGTTGAGGTATTTAGTTTTCATTATTTCACTCCATTCCTTATTTTCTTGCATTAAGTTCTAACCTATATTTGACATGAGGGATTTATTAATTAGGTGGATCCTTATCAATCCCAATACCCCATAGAATTTAGGGGTGAAAACATTCTCCCATTCAACTAAATCCAATCTCCTCTTTTCCTCTACCCTCGACTAGAGAAACTTTTTTTGAATCTATTCAATATTTACAACCACATATCTTGGGATTCTAAAGATGCTAAGGAAAGATTAAGGATGATTTTTAGAGATGGTTTTAGAAGTTAAAATTTGCTCACTTGAATCAATATTTCCCCTTTCCATCTCTCCAATTTCCTTTGTAATCTCTCTATGATCATATTCTAAAAGTTAGGGGTGACTTTGTAAATCATAATCAAAAGATCAAGATATATAGTAGGTAATTTTTCACTGGTGTAGCCCAAGATTGTAATAATTTTCTGCTATAGGTCTTTCTAGGTGTTTAGGAAATAGATATGAATTTTCTCAAAATTGATACTCTATTTAGAGGCCCTTTCATAAGAATTGAGAAGGTATTTCCATCTTATTATCTCCATAATAGATGCAGTTCCAAATAGTATAATATCATCTACAAACTATTAGATGACTAAAGGCTAGACCAAGGAAGTAGGTTTGATACCTCTAAGACTACCTTACATCAAAAAGTTTCAAGCAATTATACCCATTATCTCTACCCGCAAGATGAAAAGGTAGGGGGAGAAGGGGTCTCCCTACCTTAGACCTCTTCCAGAGGGAAAGTAACCTTTGGAAGATCTATTGACCAAAACTAAAAATTTGACTATGGAGATACATTCCTTTACTGTGTTAATCAAATGATCTTGGAAACCAAAGTTCCTTAGAACCTTGATCAAAAAATTCTAGTTGACTCTATCATAAGATTTGGAAATGTCTAATTTAAACATCATAATAAGAGTTTTGAATTTGGAGATTGAGTGGATAATATCATGTGTGGTGATAATGGCATCTAGAATTTGCCTACTCAAAACAAAACCTTTTTGACTAGGGGTAATGAGTTTATCTAACAGTGGTTATAATCTGAAAACCAAGATCTTGGTGAAGATTTTGTAAACCCTATTGTAGAGGATAATTGGTCTAAAGTTTGTCATAGAGTAAGCATCTATCTTCTTCAGAACCAAGGATATATAAGTGCTTTTCAACTATTGTAGAAGCCTGCCTATCCAAAAAAAATCTTTAGCTACATTGGTAACATCCTTCCCTATAATATCCCGAAAAGTTTGGAATTTTTTTTTGGGGAACCCATCTAGTCCTGGAGCTTTGAGAGATCCCATTGAAAAGATATAAGCCCTAAATTCCTCTTCCATAATTGGTTTAGTCAAGATATTATTATATTTATTAGTTATAATGGAAGGGATGGAGTCTAAAAGGAACTCAGTATCATCAAGTGTGGTATTGACCTATTGAGCAGCCAGAAGGGACTCAAAATAGTTAGTAGCTAGTTTCTTGATTTCCTCAACTTCCTCTACCATAATGTCATTATCATCCATGAGTCTATTAATGGAGTTCCTTTTCTTTATATTTAGAGTAGATTAGTGAAAGAATGACATGTTCATATCTCCCTCTTTAATCCATTTAACCCTAGTTTTTTGTTTCCATAATATTTCCTCCTCTTTTACGGTTTAGATCCAATCTTTTGAGAGGGAGTTTTCATAGGATTGTTGTTCCTCTAATGAGTCCTCCTACTCCATTCTTGTTTTAATTTAAAAAAATTGATCCATGATTTTCTTTTTTCAAATCAAAATATTCCCAAATGTATACTTGTTCCATCCTTTAACTTTATTTCTGACATTAGCTAGTTTTTGAGACAACCTATACATAATCATTCCTTAGATAAGAATGTTTCACCACTCAATTAGATAGTCCCTAAATTCTAGATGGAGCATCCACATAATTTTGAATATAATTGGGAAATGGCCTTTAAGATTTATTTCTTACCAAATTAACAATCATGGGTTGTGTTTCGAGCCCACCTTAGGAAGGGTAGTTAGGCAAACAAGATTGGTTATGGTCCAATTAGAGGATATTATGAATATATGAAGATTTACTTGAATAAGATTATTCCCTTATCTTCTATTGGACCAAGTGAAGGATTGACCTTCTTGATCAATATCCATCAGGCCCATATTACATACAAAATATGCTAGGTCTATTATGCTATTAGAGTGGTCTATCAGGCCTCCCACCATCATCCAATTGGTTTTCCTAGAACTTTTTATCTTGTCTAAGAGGTTGTACCATATCTCTTTTCTCCTAAGATGAGTATTTGGGGCATAACCATTGATCAACATCCATTGATTAAGATTAAAATGGAATGAGATTTTCATATAATACCTGGAGCTAATCACTAACTTGCCATAAAAGTTATGGATTCATAGAGTGATAATGCCTCTCGAAGATCTTTGAGCTTCACTAATAACATAGTTAACTTTGAGCCAAATGTGTTTAATCACTAGTTAAAATTTCTCCCTAGACATCTTGACTTCTTGAAGTAGTAGAATATCTATATTATTGTCCATTATTAATTTCTTGACAAGCAATTACTTGTGAGGGCTATTAATCCCTTAGATATTCTAGGAGACTATCTTAATTTTATAGTCCTCCTAGAGGGGACCACAAAGGTAGATTGCCTACAATTGGTAATCTCATTTTCCATCTCTCTCTCTACCTTATTTTCTTAAGTGAGGGTCTACCTCTATCATTTTATCCCCCCACATCTATAGCCTTTTTGAAGCTACCTTTACATTTTCAAATCACAATGGACCAACTGTCTATCTCTTCTTCACTCTTTCTAGTTTCCACACCAAGGGAATGGGAGAAGCTTCTCTGCATAGGGCTCAAATCTGGCTTGAAGTTCTCTTTTTTTATTTCTAGGCTATGTGTGTCTTGAAAATAATTCTTTTGAATCCTTGTCTCTAGTGGAGATCTAAAGGACTTGACTAATTCACCCTCCTCTCTTTCTTTAGTTATACCATACAAGTCATCCACCTAGTTTTTGGTGTTTTCCTTGTCCACCTCTTCCTCTAGGAATTGATCTTCCTTAGTGGAAGTCACCTCTAAGAGATTCACTAGAAGCTCCTAATGGGATTTTATTACCATCCCATTCCCCCTAAGCTTGTTTTTAAGGGAAGTAGTGGGTGGATTAGGTCTTTTAGTTAATAGTTAAGGCTTGCCTTATTTATCTTCTCCTCTGGTCATTGAACCTTTTACCCTGAGACCACTCTCTAGAATACCATAGTGGGTATCTCATTCACTTTCATGGGGGATCCCTATGGGATTCTTCCAATATCTCAACCACCATGAACATTTTTTAGGTGAAGAAGGAGGAGAGTTAATGAGATTGAGGATGTCCCCCTTAAAGGGATAATCATCTGTAGTCTCCACTTGGTCCTTCTACACCTCTCTTAAATGGGGGGGGGGAATTTGGGAACCTTACATTGAGTAAAAACATGCCCTAGTTTCATACATCTAGTAAAAAACTCTAGAATTTTCATACTGAATGTTCTAGTTCCATTTCCCAAACTTGGACTCTAAAATGATGGAGGTGGGAAGCATTTTAATAATATCAACATTGACACAAAAGTGATCATAGACTAAATTTTTTTTGTAGTGAATTTATCAATAGTCACATAGTCTTTAAAGGAGTTTCCAATCCAGTTGAAAATTCATTCATCCCAAAATTCTAGAGGGAGGCCTGAAAGTCTAACCCAGACTGGTGTCGACTAGTTGAGATCCACATTGGGGTCAAAGCTATGCTTCCATTTACCCAAATAAAGTGAATGTTTTACATATATCCATGGGTCTCCATCTAGAATCGATAGCATATCCTCATGGGAGGTAAATTTGAACATGAACAATCTTCCTGCCATTGTGTTGGTAAAAACACTCCCCTTAAGATTCCACTTTGAGTTCACCTAATTGCGAAGGAGATTAATATTGGGTCTAAATGTAGGAACCTTCTAATGAGGGTATTTTATATGGAATATACCACCCTTATCATATCCTAGTATAGAATTTTTATGGTTTTAACACCCTCACACTCTGAGTACAGTGGTGTGTTCATCAAGTGAAATTATCCACCCAATGGGATAGAGTATCCACTTAGGGTTGCACCCAATAGGCCCTCTTTCTAACCATTATAAATAAGAGTTATGATTGGGTTCACATGCTCTAGACATGGGTCCTTGTCAAAAGTGGATTATATAAAATCCTAGGGAGGAGGCTTGGTCATAGCCCCCCTGAGCTATCACCTTCTATTCCTACCCAAAAATTAGGTTCAAAATTCAAAATTGTAGACCAATTATTTTCTCCAATATAGAAGTTTTATTATCTTTAAGTTGTGATAAATAAGTCATATAGATAAATAATTTTCACTAGGATTAAGACCCTTGTTCCTACATTTTTAATTAAAAACATAAGATAATTCCTATTTATAAGAATAAATTGTTCATGGCACAAAATTGAGTGAAAATCTAATTTAAATAGAGTTTGATTGAAAGACACTTTCAAATAGGATATTGGATATTTATAAAGTTTTTAATGTATAATAAAATAATTATGAATAAAAATAATAATGATAACAAGATCTCACCTATGTTTTATAGTACTTACTAGATTTTGTAGAAGATTGGAAATATGGCATACAAACTAGAGTTACCAAATATTGTCAGCAAATATACTTCATGTATTTTTAGTTTCATACTTGAAAAAACTTATATTATATATTATTCCAACCAAGAAAATGCTACTAGATTTTGATGAAGAGAGAATAAAAATATTGGAACCTGAGGTAGTTTTCTAAGCATGATGAAGTATCTTATCAAGTGGAATAACCTATATAGAGATGATTCAATATTAAAAGTTGGATCTTTCATGTAAAATAATGCACATATGGTTAAGATTGATTACAAAACTATTTTAAGTGGGTGGATGCTAGGCCCTTTACATGTTATCAGTCTTAGGGTATGTGTGACAAGTTTAATGCATGCATATCATTTTCCATAGTAATATGATAGTTTATCGAATTGTATATTGGTAAGAGTATTAAAATTATGTAAATTAAATAGATAATTTTTATTATTGAATAGTTATATATTATAAATTTTATTTTTAATATAATGATTATGTAGGTTATCCATCAACATGGCTCAGTCTTACTTTTTAATATTATTTTATTCTATTGATTTATATTTCTTAAATGTATTTTACTATACTCTTATTTTTAAATAATATTCATTAACTAGTTCATGTGAATTTTTAGTTTTTTATAAATTATTATAAATATATATTATAATATTATAATATCATTATAAAATAATAAAATAATCATCGCTTTGCATGTGTAGCCCCTTAACTTGATGGGCTAAATCTTGATTTAGTTGATACACATTCATTTTGAAGAAAGGGGGATTAATTATTTCTATGTGACTTTGGTGGGTATTACCTCCCATTTAAGCCCTATCTTTTTTGGACACATCCAAATAAAAATTCTCTCCCACTCTATCTCTACACTTTCACCACCCATGGGTGGTGATATAGATCACTTAAAACCCACACCATGCAAAGAGGTCCATGAGGAAAAGAAGGTCTAGAAGGAACTAAAGAAGGGGGTCTTATTGAGTTTATGGAATGCATTACTAAACATAATGCCATGGTTACCCAAGACTTTGTCATGGCATAGATAAAATAGAAAGTCAACATGTTAGGCATCACTATAAATGTCTCAAAGGAATTCATTGGTGATGCCATGGGTATGCCCTGTACAAGTGCTAAGGAGTTTTAAAACTATTCGAAGAAGGAAGAATATCTATAGTTATTTTTTAGAGTGAATGACTTTGTCCAAATAGATAAGAAAGTATTCCCTCGTGCTAACCTCCTACATTACTGGCTAGATATCTACCTTGAGATCATGAGGTACATGACTCTAGAAGGTAAGTATACATTAATTTTTTAATGCCATTTCTTACTCCTAAATCACTTTATTGTGTTTAAAATTAGTCTTCCATATTTCCTACTAAAGTCCTGATAAAGTACTATTATGCTCCACCAAGTAAATGATACAAATCCCATCCTCCATCAAGGTCTAATTCTCCTACTTGTTAAACATAGTCAAGACCTTTTAGGTTGAAAGGTCCCCCTGAGGGATCCTATTTTGAGGACTCCTAGGAGAACTCCCTAATGGATGACCCTACTAAGGGATCCCACCTACCCCTTGAATGATCCCCCCTAAATAGTTTATCTTAGTCCCCCTGATGACCTACCTATCAAACTTTTGTTTATCCCCAAGCCTAAACCTATTGAAATTGGGACTCTTATGACTTAATTTTTGAAAGGTAAGGCCATAGTGATAAAGGAATTGGAAAAGAAAAAAAAAATAATAGAAAATTTCAACTCAAGGTTTCAATAGGTGTGGTTTAGCCTAACTAAGCTTATCTAATACTGGAATGAACTTGATCAAATAACTAAGGCTACTATCAAAACATTTGTCCACTCTTCTTATCCCCCATAATCCCCTATTATGAATTATCCCAAGTTCCTTAAACCCCCCCTTAGGATCCCCTAGGGGTTCCCCGCTAAACAAACTCCTTTGCAAATTAAAGGTAAGAAGTGGCCTAGAATGATCTTCCCCAGGGAAGTGGGGCCTAGAATGATCTTCCCTAGGGAAGTGGCTAAAGGCCTCAGGAATCATCCTCATGCTAAGGTTTCAAAGATGAACCCATCATCTTATTGAAGGATAGTGTTACTATAAAAGATACTCAGGAGGGACCTTCCTCTTAGATTATTTTTAGTTTTATGTTTCGTATTTTCATTTTAAGTACTAATTTTTCTATTTTTGTCCTCTCAACCCTGGTTGGCCTATTAAAACTATTGTAATGTACTCTCATTGATCTAGGTCCATATAAAACGTATATTTTACCTTATCAAATAAAAAATTATAAAATAATAAAATATAAACTTCAAATAACATATAATGATAGAAGTGAATAGTATGTATAGTTATTAACTTTAAATATATTTTCTTCAAAACACAAATTTTTACAATAGGATTTTTTACTTTCATTTTATGTATATAGTAATATATAAATATATATTTTACACACATGCATGTACACATGCACACACACATGATCAAAATAACCCTCTTAGTTCTTAAAATTACCACAATGAGCTATATGTAGGGTGAGTTGGCTAGTTCTCATTCTACATGTTGTTTATTGGGATTATAACAAGAAAAAATGCCAAAGTAAACTAGTGGAAGAAATATAAAATATGATATCATGGAAAAATAACTTTCATGTATTAAAAAAAACATAATTCTTAGATATAAAATATATAAATGGAGCGGAAGGATAAAAATAGATAAGTTGATTTTTTGGATACAAATAGATGTAGGAATTACCAACATGAATGGTTTCACAATGGTAATAATTTGACCATATTATGATTTATACCATCGTAATTACTTAAAAAGATAGAAATATATATATAAATAAAATTTTTGAAAAAAAACCACAAGTCAAAACTTAGTTATGATTATAAAATAAGATAATACCATGTGAATCATAACCATGATGTCTTAATGTCTAAGTTAACTCTCAGTTACTTATGTTTAGTTTAGGAAATTAAATAATTTATGTTATAAATACACATAAATATATTTTTAAATACACACACACACACGTGTGCATGTGCCTATGCAAGTACAAACATAGTATTTCAAAATGAAAAATATTTATGATATATTTATTTTATAACTAAGCATTGTGTGTAGATATATAAATTTAGTAATAGATACCTGCAATGGTATTTTTAAGAAATATTTAATATATATGATTTATGCATTCATATCTTAATTTTGTTGAGATTTCATCCTATCCATTTATTTATCTATGATCTTAGCCTTCTTGATTTATTATAATATGTATACTATTTTATTAAATTTGGGATTTATGTAGAAACTTTAGATGACAACACTACTATGAAGGATCAAGATAATAATATAATAATGATATCTTTCACTAATTTAAAACTATTGTATTCTTAAAAATTACTAATAATAATAAAATCATTAAGAAAAAGTAAATACCTAGCTAGAAACTATTCTTATAGGAGGAATTAGGGTTTGAAACTTATTGTGTAGATATCTCATGATTTGAATTAGGATATTAGAACTAGATCTAGGCCTAGACAATAATTTTGGGAAGAAGAGATTAGAGGAGTGATGATCCTACCTAACCTAAGGAACTCTTTTCTAATTATAGTGAGGAGGGTTTGTGGGTTCTTTGTGTCTTCGTTTGTAAATCTTGTATTTGGTGAAAGAGAATGTGATCACTTATAGAGACCATGGTGTAACTAATTTTCCTTCAAAACCTTGGCTCCTTGATTTGTGAATATCAGTAAAAATAAATGGTGAAAAAAGGTGTCAATGTTTTGATGTAGGTGACACCTCAACACCTAATGTTTTGAGTTTTCCTTACATACCAATACTCTAAAGATGGATTAAACTTCATGTGGTTCTCCTATGATATGATGGTCTATGAATAACTAGTGCAATATGCTAGATGTTGGTGAAATAATGATAAGATTAAGTGTTGTAACCTTTACTTGTGACCTGTAAAATGTACCTAGACTTGAGTTCTAGGCTACTAGGGTTGTACGCAATAATAATTGGGAAAAATAGGTATTATGATCTCAATGTTCAATTGTGATTCTAGTGGGTTTCAATGTTGAATGCCCCTTCTATGAAAAATGGTTTGAAAAGTGTTTATATAGTCATATCATTTAAAATCCTTCAAATGAGCCTTGTTATGGACATGGTTAGACCTTCCTATAAATTTAAATTTTTAAAATTAGTCATTACTTGATGGGAAGACATGAGAGGGGGGGGGAAACACTAGAGTAGTACACTCATGGCCCCTAGGATGCTCTTATCCAATGGTTATTTTTACCCTGTTTAGGATTAGGTAGGGCCTAAAAGGTGTCTAAGGTTGATAAATATAGGTCTAAGCTCATTTATGGGTCATTTGTCAAATTATAAGAGTGTGAAAGTTGGTTTCAAGTGATTAAAATAGGACCTAATATAAGTCTATAGACAAATGAGTAAAAGAGTGGTCAAAGGAGTATGATTTTAGCTTAAATGTTAATTATACATGTTTACATTTACCCCACTTTAATTCTAGTAATGTATAAAAATTAATGTATGCTATGATCCATAATTATAATAATTGAATTAGGAATAATATAATGTAGATATATAAAACAAAATAGATATTTGTGGGCCAAGATACACAATGATTTAATATATGCAGAAATAGAATAATTATCCTTAGGGTAGGGAAACACCATTCAATACTCCTTTAAGGATGAATACCTCCACAATGTATCTTTGAGGGGATAACCTCCAATATCCTCTTACAATAGAAGACTTAATTCTTACTTCTTTCATTTACAATGATATTCTCCTCCTTTATATAGACCTATATATAGTTAATAAAGGTGGGTAACCTCTTAATCCTAATATAGGTTGACCATTACCAAATGCACTATTTCCACAAATTAATCATTTATCCTAGTATATTAGACCCATATAACTAACTAAGGGGGATATGTGCCACATATTAGCATATCCATCAACCCATATATGTTAATATATCATATCTATAGGTACATAAAATTCCTTCTCTTTTTTGCATGTTTCATCCCCAAAACATAAGAAAAAACCAAATAATGAGTGTGCTTCAAATCATTTCACACTTATCTCCAATATTTATCATCTAACCATCCAAATGTGATCATGGTAGGTGATATCTCTCAAACCTTGTTTACAAATTTCATTGTTTTATTCTGATTCCATTCATGATCATAATTGTACTACCTTCGTGTCCATGCATCATTGTTCCTCTTTTGATTCCATATACCATATTTCATTATTTTACTCTGATACCATTCATGACCATAGTAATTATTATTCCATGTATAGTCATAGTGATTTCCCACTGATTCCATGTTCCATAAATTATTGCACTACTCTGATTCCATACCTAACCATAGTTGTTCTTCTTTGTCTTCCATGCATAGCCATAATGATTAGTACTCTGAATTCTTATGTAAACAAAATGATTATTGTTATGACACTCTCACATGGATCCATTATTTTTTCCTCTCACGATTATGTGGGTGTCTATACACCCCAAATATTAATGATATTTTGACCTTATCTACATTTTCTTCTACCCCTTCCACTTTTTCCTTTAGTTGTTTATTTGTCTCTTAAGTAAATGAAGTGTTATTTTGTGATTTTATTTTTTAGTCATCTATGTCATCATCTAAATATTACTCATGCACTTCATCACATGTTTCAATATTATCCTCATAATCTAGCTTATCTATTATTTATTGCTTTATAGCTATGATATCCTATAAAATGACCTTATTTTTCCTATACCAAAACTTCATTAACATATATTGAACATTAATATATATTGTTCCCAAATTCTCTATCCATGGATATCCAAGAACCATATCCACACCATCTGTATCCAAAGCATAAAAATTTGAATGAAAAGAAACATCGATCCATAGTGAGCTCCAAATCTTCAAAAGCTTGAATATTCTGACCATTTATTTGAGGCTCCTTGATATTATTTTCTTGAACAAGTATATTTTGAGCCACATCCATGTTGATGACATTATAATTGATGTTAGGGTTTATCAACACAATGACCTTCTTATTTTGAATACATCTAATAAACTATAAAATTGACTCAAATTTCTTTTGAGTCAAACTATTTAAACCCTTATCATCTAATCACTATTCATCTTTGATTTCCTCTACATATCCTTATGCACCATATATAACCTCATCATCATAATAATCATCATCAACATTATACTTGTTTATTTATGTTATTACTCATTGCCCTTACATTTTTTTTTTGTTTTACTTCTTCATCACCTATGTTATCTTCTTATTTAATATCATATTGATATAGGAAAACATATTCCATCTATTCCCATGAAAACTTCCATCATTTTAGTGCTAAAACATCCCACAAAAGTGTTGTAGTACCATAAATAAAATGGTTGAATTTTTTTTCCACCACATTGTTTGAACATTATTCTCCTTAAAAATAGCCACCATTTTATAGCATCAATATTGTCTTCCTCTAAAAATACATGTAACTTCATGATTTATAAATAACACATGTGAAACTAATCTAAATAGTCTACAATTTTGATTTTAGCTTCCATGTATGATAATGAATATTTAGTAAACATTTTGTGAAAAAACTTAAAAAATATCTACCTGTAGAGAGAATCTATTAAAGACCATAAAATCATAATAAATAATACAAAATGTATCAAAAAATTCTAAAATTTTGAATGTGGTTCTCCGGTATTCTGATAAAGTAACATTGAAAATTTCATATAAATGTTCTTCATATTTTTGTAGAATATGATGAAATTATTAAAAAGCCTAAAATAACAATATCTCCCAAAAAAGAGATCATAAAACCTAGATTATTTTACTGATTTACTTAAAATATTCTTCATATCTAGTAAAAACATTATGAAAAAGTTATCAAATGATTCCAAGATAATTACGAGTCTATAAAACTAGGTTTTTATCCCACACAAATTGCCCAAATTGAAGCTCTGATACCACATGTTATATCCACACTTATAATAATTATAAATGTGTAGAATATAATGTAGATCAACATAACACAATATATATTAGTGGTCAAAGATTCCAAAATATTTAATATATGTATAAATAGAATAGTCACCCTTAAGGTAGGGCAACACCATACAATAATCCTTTAGGAAGTAATAACTCCATAATATCACTTCAAGGCGACAACCTCCAATATACTCTTACAATAAAAGACTCAATTCTTACTCCCTTCCTTTATAATCATATTCACCTTCTTTATATATAAATATATATAACTAATAATGGATGAGTAACCACCTAATCCCAATTGAAGTTGATAATTACCCAAGGCACTAACTCCATAAGTCACTAATTTATCCAAATATATTGGAACCATATAACTAAGGAGGATGTGTTCCACATGATAGTATCTCCATCAACCCATATACATTAATATATCATATCCCTATGTATATAATAAAGTACTATAGTAAAATGAAAAAGAGTGCATACCTAAACTTACTTATGGGAAGGAGTCTTGGATGTAGATGACAATAATGAATTGTTATCCATGAAAAACATAAATTGAAATGTATTTGATATTACAATTTATTTAAGATGAATATCAATAAGTAAAATAAAAAAAATAAAATAGTGACAAGGAAATAATTAAATTGATCGATATATGAACTATTGTGCCTTTTCTAGTGTAAAACCTAGTGTTAAACTTGGTGATTATGGCATGTTTTGTGTTTGTATTAACATTTAATCTCTTGTATTGGACTGTGCAACCAAAAATCCTCATTAATAATTGGGTGTGGTCAAGAACTAAAGTTTTTCTTAGCTCCATCATCATCATCTTAGAGTAATAAAGTATCTTGGGTTCCCTTTATGAATCATGACATGTGTGTGTGTGGGTGTGTGTGTAAAAATTGGTGTAAATATGAGTGTAAAAATAGGTATAGATATTAGTTTAAATAGTGAACCAACCACTAAATATGTAATAAGGTTCAATTTTTATGTAAAATTGGTTAAAATACTGAGTATAATATGGGCCTAGTGTATACAACATGAAGAATGACATTAATTATGATTCCATCTATGAAACTAGTGTAAAACTTTATGTAATTAGGAGGTAATATGCTACACACATGCCCCTGAACTTTATATCTAGTGGATATATATTATGTAAATAATCCTATGTGATAAATTGGAACAATGTGCATGCATGATTACCCATAAACTAAGAAAATTTGAGATAAATTGTGTAATTTTGAGTAATTATGGATACTAAGACTCTAAAACTACTAAATAATGTATTGAGTAAACCAAGGTTAAAATAAATTATGGAAATGCATGACTTTTAGGAATTTGAAAAATGATGCTCGGTATGACACTAGAGTAGTTATCTCATACTAATTTGTAAATATTGTCCAAATTTACTTTTTGTGTGTTTTATAATCTTGAAGCTATGTTGACTATGTGACCACTATTAAATCCTATAATTGTACTAATATAGGAAGCCTTATATGTAAGATAAATATCTACAAGTGCCCCTTATTTTGAGGTGACTTATTAATCTTGTGTAATAAATTAACTCAAAATAAAAGGTTATGTAGTAGGTTGTTATGATTTAACAAATTTAAATCTTAGTAATAATTACATTATGAAAAATCATGACATCATTGTGTATGTAAATTTAACATAGTAATAATGTAAGATGCATGTGAAAATAAGCATTTATAATAAGTGTGTATAGGTATATGTGACAATGAAACACATAAATTATTTGATTAACTAAGTATATAACATTGAATGAAATTACTTAGGGAGGAATGCATGATGTCCATTATGGTATTGGAATTGGTTTGGTGTATGGTGTTCATCATGGCATCCAAATTGGAGTAAAGAAACAAGCAAAGTGTCATGGCCATGACACATATAATCAAAGGGTACACTAAAAAAAAATGCATAATATAATGCCAAGGGAACACAAAATGGGAATATGTTCAAATGTCACTCACTCAAATATAAGACACATACAAAGTCATGTTCATATTCCCTCACACACACATATGGAAATAATAGATGCATAGAGCCACATATGAGGGAAATTTTAAATCTCCTCACATGTATAAAATCATATATGTAAAGGATTATATCCATGTAGTAATGACATATACAAATTTACTCAAATCAAATAGGGATATGCAAACAATATATGAATCTATGCAAGTAATATAAAAAGACTGCATGATTATGTATTTTGATCAATGAGAGATAGGTTGTGATTTGAAAAGTATTGAATAAATAAAATTGGAAATAGTATATCATGATGTTAGTAAGTGATTAATATAATAATATGGAATATGATGTAAAGTATTAATCATGTGAGTAATATAATGTGGGAAAAGAGGGATAATACAAGTGTTTAACATACCCCAATGAGCTAGCTGATGAATAAACACGTAGGAATCTTATGTGAAGTTTGGGATTGATTATTGATAGTCCAAGCTCACTAGGAGAAGATCAGGGTGAGGGACACTAGATCATTATGCTTCTATCCTCCAAAAATATTATGTCTAAATATAGTTTCTAATTGTGTAACAATAAAATCACTTGTAACTAGTTTTGGAAATTAAGTTTTATGTAATCTATAGTCACTCATATCCACTAGTAAATCATGTATGATATAAATCTAGTTAACAAATTTTATAAAATATTGAGAAAAACTAAACTAATATATGATAAAGTACATATCAACATGCATATGTCTTGATTTTTCTTATTTTTAGGAAAACAATTTACTATTTTTGTATTTTCACATATATATGATAATAATATGTACAAAGTGAAGGAGATATACCAACTGATGAGTCTTATAAGGGAATCACAATCAATAGTCCATGTATCTAAAATATTGATGATAACCTTGTGCAAATGTAAAAGTATATATTGTTGTGAATAAAATGAATTAAATTTGAATATGAGTACTGATTTCCTTTTGTAGAATGATTATAACTATTATACTAATTATTCATGTTTGTTTGGGATGTAGTGATTCATATATTTTTCCTCTTACTCTCTACAAATGTTATATTTAGAAAAATTTTATATCAAGATACCTTTGATGAAGTTGCCTCATATTGTGGTAATTACTTTTTCTAGTTTCTACTTTGCAATATGTATTGTGTCCTTTACCTTTTTGATATGACATTACTTGTATATGTTTGTATGTTAGATAAAATTATGTATTTCTTTCTATTTATTTGGATCTAAATAAGTCCCTTATTTGGAAAATAAGTCACCATTGCCTTAAATATCATGTCATATGCAACCTTTATTTCTATAAATCATTTCTTCCATTTATTTTAACCATGATCCTCCAATCAAAACATTGTAAACACTCAAATTCGAAATAGCATGAAAATTAGGATAACACTCTTTTGAATGAAAATAAACTATTAACTTAATTGATCCCATATGTGTTTTGGATTAAATATTTTGATCCAAGTTTTGATGCTTATTCACAAGATATGTAAGAAACGACATACAAAAAAATTTATTTATTGATATTCGTTAACCTTGACATTTGTAAATTGTTTGACATCTATGTAAATAGTGATAGTGAAAGGGTCTTGATATGAGGAAAGGCTTGGTATTTATCCCTTTGGGAAATCTTTTTAAAATATATCTTTTATATTTATTTCATATATTTGAATTTATATTGTTATAAATCTTCTTTTAATAATGTATTTTTTATTCTCTTGAATTTGATTTGACAACTTCTCCTATAGCAATTTTAATTTTTATTATTATAACATGTGTCTTTCACATTATTGCATTTGTAATTTATCTTTTTGATCTTGTTCCTTTTGTTCTCTTTCTTTCTCTAACTAATATTTGTTGAATCTTTCATTGTTTTTATTGTTCCTTTTTAACCATTTCCTACTCTGATTTGTCTTTTGCTAACCATGTTTGTACTAATTCTGATTTTTCCACTTCATGTAATTGATCTTGTTCCAATGTGGGTTATTTAATTGATGTATCACTTATAGGATCACCTTTATCAATTAGCATATTTATTTTATTTTTCAAATATAAATAATTATTGGTATGATGCCTATGCTTTATATGAAATGCACAATAGTATTTTAATATCCTTAGAGGATGTAAAGGAGGTAGTTTTATCAAATTATTTTGAATAATTTCCCTTCAAATCTCATTATAACTCTTATTATTCATTTGTATATTTTTTTAATTGCTTATTGCATATGTATTCTTTTGTAGTTTCTCATTTTGATATGAAATACAGTCAGGTACAACATTGGTAGATAGGGATGCACATACTTGATTAATAATAACATATTTTGGATTCTTTGCACATGTAATATCATATTCCCATAATGTGATATTTGTACTAAAAAATTATTTTTATTTTTTAACTCTAATATTAACTTTACCATATTGACTATTTGATTCTTTTGATCTTTACAAGCACAAACACTAGGTGTTATAGATTGAACATGCATACATAAACCCTCAAAAGGAGATGTGGGAGGTGAAGGGGTTTGAAGAAAGATAAGTTACTTACCTTAATTTGGAAATATAATATGGGATACCTCACCTATTTGAATAGTGATAAAATAGACTTGGTCAAAAAGAAATTAATTATCATAACCTTGATGGTTAAAAAGAGATTCTTTGTTAACCTTGTTAACTATTATAGATAGTAAAATGATAACAAGAAGAAAAGAGATACATACAAATTTTATAAAACATTCCAATATGATAATAAAACAATAATCTAATTTGAAACCTTAGGAAGATAATATTTTATAAAGAAACACTAGGTAAAACTAGGGCTTGCCATTTTCAACAAACAATTGGTTCACCAATATGTTGTTCAAATTAAGGATTTATTTAAAAACATTAAATGATAATAACACTATAAAAAATTAGGATAATTATATAAACATCATAAAATTCATTAATATATAAATAATGTTTTCTAGAAACACACTATAAATAACAAATGTGTAAGGAGAAAACAAATACTTAGCTAGAAATTATGTGTTTGGGAGGAATTAGGGTCTAAAACTTGTTATGTAAAGAGGTCTGATGACTAGAATCAATATTTTGTAACTAGAGATAGGATTGAATACAAAAATTAGGAAGATGACACTATAATTTTGGAACTCATGTCTAACTTAGGGTGATCCTATCCACTTGTAGTGAGGAAATCAAGTTTTCTAGGATCTTTGTGCCTTCATTTTCATACCCTATATCTAGTATAAGAGATTGTGTAAATTTGAGAATAACACCATGTAAATTATTTTAATTTAAAATCCTAACTCCTTGATAAATGAAGACCAATACAAATTTATGGGCAAAATGGAATCAATGGTTGAATATGGATGATATCTCAACACTGTATGTGTTGAGTGTTGTCTACATACCAATAATATAAAGAGGGTTACAATGGTGTGTGAATAAAATATTTAATATGATTTATGTTGGTGTAATAATAATGTTATTAAGTTATTATACCATTAATTACAACCAATAAATTATATTCAGACTTGAGCTCTGTGCTACTAAGGTTATATAAAATCAAAACTGATATAAATAGGTATTATGATCTCAATGTGTAAGTGGGATTATAGTATTTTGTGATGTTTAATACCCTATTAGAGACTCTAGGTTACACCCTTGTTGAGGATAGGAGTGTTCATGTCTTGATCCCTAAACTTAGGCTAACATGAGAATGATCTTATGTTATGGGTTACCTAATGTTGGGCCAGACCTCTATATTTTAATGGGCTAGCTCCCTTGATTTTCTATATTTAGTGATCCTTATAAGTCCTAAATAGTTGGTATGTAAATGGTAAATAGATTCATAATGAAACATGCTCTAAAGTGGTGGTGCACCATGAATTCAACTATCTACTCATAAACTTGAACTCTCAACACACTAAGAAATAATTCATAGAGATAAGAGACTATATCCAATGACTTATGATCCTCAATATTTAATATAAAGGTTAGTGTAATGAATGAAGTAATAATGTGAATAGAATAAGACCTAGTTCAAGGCACTTATAATCTGATTGTCATTTTAGACCTAAACTATCCACCTAATAACACACTAGATAACCTACCAAGAAGATTGTTAAGACTTAGGTATGACTTGGA
Source organism: Torreya grandis (assembly GCA_037957365.1). Taxonomy (NCBI): domain Eukaryota; kingdom Viridiplantae; phylum Streptophyta; class Pinopsida; order Cupressales; family Taxaceae; genus Torreya; species Torreya grandis. Next base: position 2,524,014 of record JARHVA010001729.1, read on the forward strand.
CCTACAAAATGGAAATGCATGACACTATTTAATATAATAAAAGAATAAAAACATAAATTATAAATCATTAATAGTTTTTAAGATGATGTATTCATCATTCAACAGGTACATAAGTACAAATTCTGGTAGAGTGTCCTCATAATAGCCTGAGGGATATAAATAAAGGCTTATAAGCTTGAATATATAGAAAAATGGAATGAGATAAAAGGTGATAATGGTGTATAAGAGTGGATATGAGGTAATAAATAACCAATTCTACTCAAAAAATTAGCTACAATGGTTACATAATCTTGCTTATAGCTCCTTCATGCATCAGATCTCCTTAGTTGCTCCTTGAATGAAATTTTGACAATGGAAAATAGGTAAGGGAGGCTAAGTAAACTTTAGTTACACTTGTAAAAGGATTTACCATGCCTATAATATTCCAAAACTACTCCACATTGAATTTAAAAGAGGAATTAGACCACCATAATTAGGTATCATCCCACACTTCTCCAAGGTAGGTTGATAAAGTCAAGAAAACTAACTTATATCTATATTATAGCTATGAAATGCACATTTAATGCCATTTAAATATTATTTACCAATGTAACATCCCTAAATTTACTTTTTCTATTGGCATTTCAATGCCAATTTTACTTCCTTTGATGACCAATTAGGCCAATTAGGCCTATTAGGCCTAATTGCGTAAGTGTTGAAACTTGTCAGCCATTGGAGACCTACAACAAATATTATAAACCTATGAGTGAATATTATCAATGCCTAAAACATCTTTTCCAACTTTAACATAGGTTTAGAAGATGATTAAGAATTTGTAACTTCACTTCTCTTAGCTGATTGGTTTATCTCTTCTTAAGCATGGCAAACTGGTAGTTTTGAATCCCTTATAGAGACCTCTAAGTCTAAAGCCTTGTGCATGTTAATATTTCATAAGGTGAATCAAGCCCCACACTAACTATCCTAATGATTGGAATCCTTTTATACTACCAAATGACCTTCATTCTAATCAAAATGCTATAAAATAGCTTATTTTTAGGGTGTCATACAATTTTAATATGGTCAAGTACCATCAAGTGAATCCCCTCTAAAATATGTTATCCTTCCACTAGCTTACCAAGCCATTTTAGGGTAATATACTACTAAAATGCCATGTTTTCTTAGACTAGGTATGCTTAGGATTTGAGGGAGGTTGAGGAGTGATTAGGAGTCTTAAGGATGGTTTATATAATATTAATGTCCATGAACAAAATAAATTCAATGACTCCCTAGGTCATAGACCTACCTAACTTCCATGAATTTCTAGGACTCCCATACAAAGGATGGACAAAGATATGAACATCACAAGTTGACCCTAGGGTAGTTTGTAGGCCATTTTTGAGTGCCTATGTTCTTAACATTTTTTCATAAAAACTAGCCTCCTAATTCCAACCAATCTACCATATATTTCAAGTATATAAGTGTACTAAAAACATACTAACACATTTTTCTTTAAGGACTCATGTAATGGAGTGGGTGAGCTCTTAAATTTGGCACTTGAATTACTTGTGTAGGGTTGAGTACTTCAAGTAAAGTCTTGAATATACCTTGAATATTCTTCACTCCTTTTCACCTAAAAAATATTCATTAGGTCTCTATCATTCTCATATCCCTTTAATTTATAATACAACCAAATATAGAAGCATGGAGGGGTCTTGATGTGATACTAAGCTATGTAAATAAGACTAAAACATGTTTGTTTATCATGTCTTCGGTGACATATGATAATAGTTTTGAGTGATAGACTCTTTTTAAGGAATGTATAGGATGTCTTCACCGTCTTTCATTTACTCAACACCATCTAAGAGTTCTATTTTACATTACGTACTTCTTAACATTTGATTATGCCTATTTATCCCCCAAACTAGTTGTTTAGACATGGCTTGGTCTAAGATAACATAGTAGGTATACCCAATATTTATATGGCTAAGAAAATAGGATAAATAACTTCTATTACTCATTATTACCTCCTTCAATTTTGTAGACTTAACTCTACCTCTAAGTGCCTCAAATGGCTATTTTTGTCCAAAATTTCCCTATACTACCTGCAACTATGATTGAGAATGGAAACTTGAGTGGTTAAGCCCACTGTAAGTGGTTTGATGGATAAACATCCTCATAATTATTTCTTTTATCTGACCTTAATTACTCTATGTAACTTATCAGTAAGATTAACCTTTCTAAACATCTAATTAGTATATGTAGGGTTTGGAGGAGGGGAGCTTGGTCTGACCCTTAAAGGTTTGTAGACATGTTTTTTAAAGTCCCTTGAATCTCAAACTCTTTGAATGACCTAGGGAATATTCATTAGCTTCTCATAGGAATTACCATATTGATTCATCTTCGTTTGTAACTCACGTAGGTTTCTTTTTACATATAATGTCCTCATAGGGCAAGTTGACCGAGCTTGCATGAAACATTGAGCATCATTTTCTTTCCTATAAATTGCTTGGGAATGAGGTCTTATTGTTGTAAACATCTCATTATTATTTGATCATTAATTCTCCCTACTCATTTATTGAGACTATTCTAGTTTCTTTTAGCCTTTATGCCATTACAATATCTCCTTTCTCCCATTGATAGAACTGCTTTACATGATTAGCATGTAGGCGTTAGTTTATACTAAGTGCTAAATAAGGGTGATGAATCATCTTTCATGTTAGTGTCTTGGGCTTCCTTGATATAATAGATTCCTTGGGAGGTCTCTATGACCTTAACCATCTCACACATTGAAATAAGATGATAAAATTTCAATCCCTACAACTTAATTTACTTGTTTTTCATGAGTTGATTGTAGGTATGCCTAATAAGACTACTTTAGGTTATTCGAGAGGAGGTTTGGAATGATTATAGTTCCATATTAGCCTTTTAACTCTAAGGTAGTATTATAGATGACCCTATATCAACTTCTTTCCATGTTTCATGTAAGCTTACATCATTTGGAAAAAACTCCCTTATAGTACAATTTACACATGAGGGAAGACATAGCTGTAGTTGAAAGAACTACTATAGATGTTTTTTAACCTAAGATATAGACTTAGAAACTATGGCCTTCTCATTGATATTATATCCAATGGATTTTCCACCTTCAACTTTACTCAAAAAATAGAATGTAGCCTCAATTTCTGTTCTTATAACATCTTGCTTACCCTTAATTGTTAACTGTAGGATTGCCTTTAATACTACTATAGGTGTCCATCATGTTACATTAGGCCTCTTTGAGTGGGACGGGGGGCGGGGGGGTGGGGGTAAGGCCTGATGATCATGTCAGAGGGATTATTTAGTAATACTAACCCATTTAATTCCTTAGGAGACACTCCATAATACCATGATGTCCCAATCTTAATACTAAACCTTGATTATTTTTCCACTTACTCAGTTACCAAGGAGTGTAGCCTTGTGTATAGATAAAGGTTGTCCACATGTGAAAATTTGGGAAAATATTTCTTCATAACCCATTTCAGTGGTCATATATTATTAGGTACTTAATTATAACTCCCTCTAAGTTTCCTCCCTTAACACCTACTTATCTTTAGAAGGGGTCTACCTGGTCATGTTTCTTTGAAATGCCCTGCTACAGTGGCCCAAACACTAGGTGTAGATTTGTTTTGTCATCCTCAATGAGGTATAGGATCAAATGAGTTCAAATAATAATCTTTCCATGCTTTTGAAATCTCTTATCATCCACCTTTTACTTATGAGAATCTCCTGATCCCTCTCTAATCAATCTACTATTAAGAGCCTCATAACTCCTCTCACTATATAGACTAATATAGTCTATATACCATTTGAGATATATTATCTAGGCCACTTGTGTGGTTGACATTATATTAGTTCCTTGAATAGGATCCCTCATGATTTTTCCATTCTCTCTATATTTTACTTGAATGACCTTCATCATGTCTTTTAACACTCTATTATAGTATCCCTAAAAGGTTGACTATAGGTATGCCTTACCTCTTGATTGGGTCCATGTTCAAAATGGTCAACACTTTGTGTTTTCATCCCTTATATGCATTTTAAGGGAGTATGAAGGTTTAATAAAATGGTCTAGACCTAGGGAGGATGGATTAATGAAGGAAGGATGTAAATGGTGTGAAAAGGATATGAGAATGATGAGAGGGTAAAAATAAGGGTAAACACAGTATTAAGACTGATAAAGAGTTAAATGATAGTGGTGTGGATTGTGACATGAAATGGATGGTATGGATCTTCCTAAGACCATATACATGATCATTAGAGAACCTTAGACCATACTTAAAACAACATGAATCTTTAGAGGGAATAAAGCAACATACAAGCCCTCAATATGAAACCTTAAAAATTCTAATAAACCCTTATTTTCCCAAAGAGACCTTAAATTATACTAAAGTGGAACATATTGGGTCTATAGATAAGGAGATGGATAGTAAACCTAATGATGTTGCTAAGGGGTGGAGAATACTATTGGCATGACCATGAAATTATTTCATCATTAATATACTTTATTTTTAATTCTCTTGATCTATATGTGAAACTTGTAGGTGCCTTAGACTATACACAATCCCTTACATAATGAATTCCATCTATCCATGAGTCTTTTTCCTTTGAGGTGTCTTGAGATGACAAGAGATAATTAAGTATTTAATTTGAGTGAGAGGGCATTATAACTGTTGAAACACTTTTTAAACTCTCCAAGATAACCAAAGAAACTATTGATGAGGCCCTTTAGCCTTTTCTAACATAGTCAATTCTTATGTAGAATGCACACAGTGGTTAGTAATATAGATTCATAAGATATGGGGGATCACACGTGTGAAAAAACATGGAAATTGACTTGGGAATATATTGTAAGACTGGAGACAACAAAATTAGTCATTGGTTTGAGTAAACCAAACACAAATCTATTAAAACCATTGACTTGAAGTTGGCCTATGCATATGTGAAGTGAAAACACATTCATTAAATTCTTAAGTAAGGTTCATAAATTTGGGGAGACCAATCTTCATATAGTTTCTCATGATTTGCATCTGGTTGAGTCTACTTCTCATGGCCAAGATTTGAGACCTCTTAGCTCTCTCTCCTATATAATATAAGAAAGAACCTAAGGAGATGTCCAAGATTGTAAAGAAAGGATAAAGATGTGAAAAATAATTTTGGACTAGAAAGACTTTTATTTGACATGAATCTCTACATATACATCACACCTATTCTCATTTTATTCACTATATCCCCTATTTTATGGTATAGTGTATACAATTCATACAATGTACAAAAAAATCTCTCAAAATGTTTGATTTTACACTATTTTCTCATGTTTCAAACTATTACAACACCATATGGAGGTGTAATTTTGGGAACCATGCATTAATAATCTTATTTCAAGTATTATAATACATGAAGGAGGTGTAAAATTCATAAAATGCCACATGGGGCCCACTTGTCTTTGTGGAAAGGGTGTGGGTGGCTCATAAAATGGCTATAAATGGTATGAAATGCTTAGAGAGAGTAAAGTGACGTGCATAAGATGTAGTCAAGGTTATTTTTCAACTCAATTAATTAAATTATTCCCTCTTCCAAGGTTTTCAAAAGGTGATATGAGCTCATAAGGTGATTTGATGGGTCATAATGGGTCAAATGGACTTTAGGATGAATATGTCATGTAAAATGACTTTGAATTCATCTTGATCTCCATATTATATCCTAAAACATTGTCACAACACCTTTATATTTCTAAAGACCACTATATTACTCAAACAAGACTAAGACATTTATTAAACGTAATCACCTTTGGCAATGATCTCTCCCATCTCAAGACATAATAAAACTCATTTTATCATCATAAGGACTTCAAAAAACTCATAACACAATGGACTGAAGCATAAAACCATGACATATTATGGCATTCTTGATGGAATCCCAAGACTCTCATTAGGACAAAGAAGACATGACCATGATGGGAATAATCATGAGTGGACTAAAAAATTGATCACTAAAATTTTTTTATGTAGGGGGTTGACATTTGGCCTATGAGGCCAAAATGTCAACATACCCCTCCTATGAAAAATTGTTTTAAAAGTGTTTATATCATCATATAATTGAAAATAATTTGAATGGGGATCATTAGGTACATGGTTTGACCTTATTATGTCTTTGAATTTGGAAAATTAGACATTATTTGGTGGGATGATAGGAGGGGGAAGAACACTAGAGCCGTGTGATATTGTCTTTTAGGGTGATCTTCTCCAATGGGTATATTTACCATGTTGAGGGTTAGGCCTAGACTAAAAGGTATTTAAGGTTGATAAGGACAGTGTTAATTTAATTTGGAGGTCATATATCATCTTAGAAGAGTGTGCAAGGTGGTCAAAAGTGATCAAAAGGGGCCCTATGATAGGTCTAGAGCAAAGTGTGTAGAAGATTAGTCAAAAGTGCATGATTTTATATTAAATATTAATTTTATGTGTCTACACATATATAATCTACCTATTATGTGCCTAAAAATTATTTTTCCTAAAAAAATTATCATCTAATCTAATATTATTTTTACTTTTCTCTTGGATTATTGTAGTTGCAGTCAAACAGATATAGTTTTCCAACTCATCTTCCTTTGATAGACCCATTTTTATGCTATATAATCGATAGATTTAAAATTAAAATCCTTATATAAAGTCAACCCAAAAAAAAATTGTGTAAATTCAGAGGGAAATTACCCAAAAAGTATGGTATATATAGACAAATCCTAATCATATTCCTATCTAGAACTTGTCTAAAAAACATATAACATACTAAGGAATACATATGCACATGCTTGAGGAACCACCCTAAAATATATAAATATGAAAAAGTAATGTTAATAAATAATCACCAAATCAAGATTAGATATATTGTAATGTCAAAATCATAGTTTGTAAGGTGTCAAAATCCACACAGGATTGCATACATTTTATTATATTATTATTGAGCACACACATAGTTTGGGGATAAATTTGTGATTTTAAACCTATTAGGTCTATTTGAACATATTTATCATTCATTCACTAAGTTGTAGATGGTTGGGGTTAGTTCAAACCATCCTATATAATCCCATTTTATAAGTGAATCAAGTGTTAAAAGTGAATATGGGGTTTCATTGTAAATGATAATAATTTCATATCTACACATAGTGTCAAGCTTTTTATTTTACACATGAAACAACTTAACATAAAGCTGGAATGACCTAGATCATAATACATAAAAAAAAAAAATGAAGTTTTCAACATCAAACATACGAATTTACCCATCTTAGGAATCCATGCATTACCATATCTTCACAAGAAAGTTCTAATAATCATTATATTAATATGAGTAGCCATAAAATAATTTCAAGTCAATTATGAAAATAATATATGGTCTAGTATTGTAACATATTTAACAAGATAAGTACCCTGTCCTCTTGTCATTTTTCTATATAACAACTACAGTAAATAAACCATACTATAATTTTTACATTTACATCAAACACATTATGTTTGTGTGTGTGTCTATATGTGTGTGTGTGTTTGTGTGTGTGTGTGTGTGTGTGTGTGTGTGTGTGTGTGTGTGTGTGTGTGTGTGTGTGTGTGTGTGTGTTTGTGTGTGTGTGTGTGTGTGTGTGTGTGTGTGTGTGTGTGTGTGTGTGTGTGTGTGTGTGTGTGTGTGTGTGTGTGTGTGTGTGTGTGTGTGTGTGTGTGTGTGTGTGTGTGTGTGTGTGTGTGTGTGTGTGTGTGTGTGTGTGTGTGTGTGTACATATACATATATGTCTATATATACATTATACACATAAACATAGATGTGTGTGTGTGTAGGTATATATTTAAGATATAAATTTAAAATGAATAGTATTATTTAGGCTAGGTACAATATCCTCTTATCATTTATCTAAATAGTAATTGTAGTAAATAATTTGTACTATTCTTTTTACATTTAGATCATATATATATATATATATATATATATATATATAGACAGACACACACACACACACACACACACACACACACACACACACACACACACACACACACACACACACACATACATACATAGAATTATTCAATTATATATTTTTGTTTATATCATTTAATCCCAAATAAGTTAAAACATATTGGTGAACCATCAATTAATTTAAGTAAAACAAGCCCTAGTTCCCATTAGTGTTTCATCCTAACTTCTAAGCATTTCATATTTATACATTAAGGTTTCGGATCTAATTTCTAATTTCTCCTTATTCAAGTAAAAATATAATGGATATAATGTATTTAAATAGTTTATACTTTCTAACACAAGCTATTATTGTTATAATTATATGTTTCTTCCCTTAATTATTTAAAATATTTCTCTCACATCTAATGAAATTAGTCAAACTCATGTGTAATAAAGTTGGGCTTGAAATTAATAATGAATAACCCTTCACTCTCCCTAGTAAATCCTATTATATAAATATATATTTTAAGATGCATATAGTTACTAATATATGTCAAAGGGATTGTGTGACTCATTTTTTTCCTCCTCCCTTAGAGTTCAAGGTTGTGATAGCCACCATTCCACCCCCATTTCTTCCCAAGGATTATATTATATTATATGGTTCTTTCTATTACAAATATAGTAGTTAGGGTGAACCATCATGTGGAGTATATTTAATTAATTCAAAATGTTTCTTGTCATACCCATCCACCTCACATGATGCCCAATAATTTAGTTAAAGATTATGGTATCATTGATAAACTCAAAAATATTGAGAATATGATTTTTATACTAGATCTACTCAAAAAGTCAACTATACACAAGGATGTGTTATATGTCCTATTAGATGACACAATGAAAACAAATCATCCAGAATTAATAAAATTTTCATCATTTATTAATAAATTAAAAAATAGTGAGACATGAAGTCTTTTTCTAACAATAACTTGTTGACTCAACACATTACAAATAAAAATATCCCGTTGTTTAAGCAAGTAAGAATATTGAATAAGGGATTCAAATTTTTCTTGATGGATAATGGGTCATAATTGAATATTTATAACATAACATTTTTGTAAACATTTGGTGCCAATATGGATTCAATTAATAATATCGAAGGCATTGACAATGTTCCTTAAAAAGTGTTATGATTATTTAATTTGGATATCATAATAAGACATAAGACATTATATAATTGTTCCATATGTTTCCAAATAATTTATATTATAAACTACTCTAAGTTAAACCATGGATCTATGTAATTGAATCTATAACATATAATCAAAATTTATTCTTGAATTTTATCCATAATATATGTTTGTACACATGTTGTATGGATAATCAACCTGTAAAATATTATAAAGTAACAAAATGTCGTGATAGATGCAGTACCTAATCTTTAATGAAATTACTTCAATAAATAAGAATAACATCAGTGAATCAAAATATGACTAAAATAAAGTAAAATACATGAGTAAATGATGGTATAATTTGAGTGGGAAACCTTCTAAACCTTAAAATAATAAAAAAATCATAATATGATGATCAATTAGTAATTATTAACGTGTATTTATATTATAATTAGGCCATGGTTACTCCATAGACTGACATGAATACCCAAATGAGATTATAGGGAAATGTAGTATTATAAGGAAGGTATTATAATAACCAAAATTCATCTACATATATGACAAATCATGTTATAAGATAAGGGCATCACATGTCCCTCCCATTCAAAATAACATTACCCTCAACATTTAACAACTTTAGATGTTGTTGCAGAAAATTGTCATCCTTCCACATTTCCTCTTCACATTTTATATTTTTCCACTTCACCAAATCCTCCTTAATTTCTCTTGTTCCTAGTCTTTTATTGTGTATATGAAGTATATTTTTTGGCTATATAACTAATCAACCTTCTTCATCTAATTTTGGTAACTCAATCTATGTAGAAACTCTCTATCTAATTACTTTTTTCATGTAATATACATGAAGTATAATATGTATACAAGTGTACTATGGTAGATCTGACTTTTAAGTAACACTACCAATTTTATGTAGGATCTTATAAGGGACATAATAATTGGGAGAATTTTTTTATCATTTTTTATTACCTTAGAGATATCAGATTATATGTCTAAAAATGAATAAAGAACTAATCATATATGTCAAAATATTTCTCACCCTAATAGTGATCTACATTATACATCATTATATTATGTGTCATGGCCAAATTTTCTCTTAGACTAGCTAGTACCTCATGTTGATATTTAATGTGATCTTTAATATCTTGAACCTTGGATTTCACCCATAAGGATTAAGTGATGGATGAGGGATGATAACCATAAATTGACAAAAATGGAGACATTTTAGAAGAGGTGTGGTATGAAATAGTGTACCACAATTATGTTAGTGGTAGCTAATGAACCCATCATTATTGTTTATAAAATGCAAAAAAATTAAGATACCCTTCTATTAATGTAATTGCCAACTTAGTTTGACCATTACATTTAGGATGATAAGATGATACATAAGCATATTGAGTACACAAACATGAGAATAAATCCATCCAAAAACTAGTTTTAATGATGGGATCACAATCACTTACAATGATCTTGTGAGTGCCAAGAAAATTTTGAAATTTATCTAATAAAGCAACAACTACAATACTCACTAAAAATGGTTATGACAAGGAGAAAAATGATCATATTTTGTGAGATTATATGAAATTACCATGGATAAAATTTTACCTTCAAACCTAGGAAACCTTGTAATTATATCCATGTAAGGAGTCATTATTCAAAAAAGTTGTTAGTGGTGATGTTATTGTGCCATAATTTTTTAAAAAATCAGTGATAGTAACTTGTTAGTCTAAAAGAGCACATATATCATTTAGTATTTTCATCAAATTCAACTCCATCATAGATTTGATCTTATAAGGGCATACTTTAATTCATCCATGTGAAAAAAAAACCAAATACTCCACCTATTGGACTCCAAAATAATATTTTGAAGATTTTTCATGAAGTTGATGTTGCTATATAAATAAGAGAACCTATTTCACATGATAGAATTTTTCTTCCCATTTTTTGATATATATTATAATTTAAATAAAAAAATACCAACACAAATTTCCTAAAAAAAGGCTTAAAATAGTGTTCATCAAACTTTGGAATGTAGATGGTGAATTTGTGAGACCAAGGGGCATAACCAAAAACTCTTAATGGCCTTAATAAAAATTTTAAGTCATTTTATGGATACTCTCATATCTAATCCAAATTTTATAGAACCCAAAATGAAGGTCTAGTTTTGTAAAATAAACAACACCATATAACTCATCTAGAAAATAAAGAATTAATAGAATAGATAAATTATCTCTTATGGTGAACTTGTTGAGCATTTTTTAGTTTGGGCACATACTCAATGTTTTATTCATGTTATGCACCATGATCACCTGAGATGAATATTCAATTTGTTTATTTATGAAAATACTTACCTTTAGTATCTCTTATATTATATTTTTAATTTTAGTCTTATAGGCATAGGGATATATATATATATATATATATATATATATATATATATATATATATATATATATATATATCCATCAATAATTCCACAAGATGTATAAATGTAATGAAATCATATAATACCATATAATACATCACATGCCTCCTAATGGTATAAATTAGTTTACTATCATTTAATACATCTTAGATAAAACTAGAAAATTTATTTGAATAGTATTTTATGAATAATTTGACATAGTTGGAAGTTAGATTGTTAAATAACAGATCATTATTTTAATGGAGGATTAATTAATCAAATAAAATAATGATGTTTGGTGGTTGACTCCAAGGAATATGTTGAATGGATTGATCTTGTTATTAGTCATTTTGTCATGGAAACAAAAATAGTTTGATGGTTATCCATAATCATCTATAAATTAGGATGGGTAGACTACTTTGTTTGTTAGAATTCAATGGAAATAAAATTGGATACATATCCTACAACCCATTTTATAATAATATTTGTCATCTAATGTAAACAAAAAAATTATAGATATTTTATCTATAATCCAAGTAGTCAAACATGTTACCTTTAGAATGAAAGTAAATGAATAATTCTTAGAAATGCATCTCTATTTTTCCCTCGGTTGTGAGTGATTAGACTATAAAAAAATGTATTTCCTACCCATGAGAATAAAAAATGTAAGATAATATTTCATATAATATCCCATATAAAGATTAGTACTATGGAATTTCTTAGAAAATTTTATTTTTCCACCATCTAAAATCATGAACTAAAATTTTGAAATTGGGTCAATGAAATAGTTCAAATGAGTATTCAACTTACTATGGATGAATTTATGCATACTCCTTGAGTCAATCAAAACTATGACCTTATGTCTATTGAGGAAACCCAAAACATTAATGTTGTAAGGAGTGTTAATACTTAAAAGTTTATGACATGAGATTTTAGGTTGGGAATATTCAGGCACCTTTCCTATATCTTCATCATCCTCCTCCTATTCCACATCAACATCTTCATATTTATTTTAAACTTCAATGTATATACATTTTTCTTATCACATGTATGGACTTTTATCCAAATGGTATCACAACTAAAACATAACTCTTTTTTACACTTATCTTCAATTTTTTAGGGGTCAATCTTGTAGGCTAAGAAAATTATTATGTTGGGTTGATTTGATCTTTGAAGTTTGCGAAAGACTGTCACTTTTTGTATTTTTTCCCTCTATCCTATGAGCCATGTGAATATATTAAGATAAAATATTTGGATAAAAAATGTGTACCTCATGTTCAATGTGGTATTTGATACCCCCAAAAATTAGGTCATTCATGTACTCTTCAAGAATGTTCTCCACATATAAGGATATGTTCTAGAGCTAATGAATATAATCCTTTCTTGTCCTTATTTGTCTCAAATTTTTCAATTTGATAGTGTGGTTATCACTCACACTATTGATATAGTGTATTTTCAACTCCTATGTAAAATCATATAGGGTGAGATTGAGAGCCTTCTTATTATTTTCAACTCATAACCATCAATACACAATGAGTTATTATGGTTATAGATATATGGAAGACATGACCACTTTTTTTCCACATGGCATATGATGTATATCAAAAAAATGTTCATTTTGTTGATTTAGGTGATTGAATATCTCCCACCGAACTCTCACATTTCTACTTTTGGCATCATATTCCTTGGTTGTGAGGTACTTGGATTAGGATTGGGATTATTAGAAGATCCACCATATGGGGTTTTTCAAAGGTGATAGTTGGTTGGTTTTTCTAAATATTATTTATATTAATCATGATATTTTCCAAAGTATAGTATACACAATTCATTTTAGAATGTATGCCTTATACACCTTATTATATGCCTTACACATTGTACTCAATTTAAATCACTTTATGATCCATCTCTAAAATATCCTATAAAATTTATCCAACAACTCTCCCTTCTAAATCCATATCTTATTTTTTATGATTTTTACTTAGAATTTCATCACCTTGACTTGACCCATAGTTTGTGGTCTTACTATAACAAAGATTGATAATAATGATCCTCAATGTCACCTTTGACCTAGCATTAACCAAGATTTTTTGCAATGACATCAGACTTAAATAAAAAACTAAAATTAATACATCCCACTATTTTTTTTCAATCTTTCATAAAATGTAACTAAATTTGAAAAAATCATCCAAATACGACTTATTAAGAAAATTTATTAAAAATAGTAAATTAGTAATAAATATCTAAAAATGGATCTCTAAACCTTAATTTTTTTACCAACATGTCCTTAAAATATCCTCTAACTCTAGTAAACAAATTGTAGATAAATTCAATATAAAACACAATTTACAAGTGATTCTCTAATATTAGGGTTTCACCCACTCAATATCCCAAATCTACGCTCTTATAACACTTGAAATTAAATTGCTTCACCAATAAAGTATAATAACATCAATAAATAAGAATATGACTTAAATAAATTTTAATATGTGAGTAAATTATGATCCACTTCAAGGGGTAAACCTCCAAAAACTTATAATAGGAAAAGAATTCACAATATAATGATGACTTACGAATTACTACTTTTTTCTGATATACTTATGTTAAGATTACTCCACAGGCCAACCTGACTACCTAAATGATCTCATAGAGAAACTTAATATGATAAATAATGGGTTATAATGGTACAATTCAACCACACATATCCAAAATCATGTTATAGGTTAATGAGATAACATAATATGATGTTTGTTAGTTTACCATAATACCTCCATCATTAATCATACCACTAAAAAGGATATATACATATGAAGATGGGGAGTCAAGATAAATTGATAAAAAGAGAGAACTATAGATTAAGAAAAAGGACATAAAATAATAATTGATATCATATATCTCCTTATTATTCAATTCAGAGGATCAAAATTTGATCTTTGTTGAAGAAGATGATATTGATGATGATTGTGAGAATGAGAATGACATTGCAGATAACATAGATTATATGTATTACACCCATTGATCTAGGAAAATATAAATATGATTCTAAGGTATTAATAAATTATAAATAATAAAAGGCAAAGGTAAGCCTTCTAAACACTCATGATGATGAAAATGAATATAATTGATGAAATTTCAATTTAAAACAATATGCATCAATGATAAGCACTGCATGCAAATAATTATTTTTCAAATCCAACCTAACTAGACAAAAAGAGGAAAAGCACATTACATGATGCATCAAAGGTGATCAAAAAATGTTTGTGACAAATTTATTAAATAATGTGGAGATCATGGATATATAATCATGTATAAAGTTATTGTTGAGTTGTGGAGCTAAAAGATTTACCAGATGAGCAAATGCAGAGGTTGCCAGAGTCACATAGTCACTGACATTAGTCAGGAGTCAACCAGAAGCTACTGACATCGGTTATGGATAGGCCAACATCGGTCATATGCAGATAGACAAGGACTGATGTTGGTCACCTGTGCATTCCAAAAGTATATTTTTGAGGAAGAACAGATTGTTTGCATGAAAAGAGTAACTATTAGTATTGAGTCTATGTTTCTATTTTTGGTAGGACAAATTTGAACCTTCGATTAAGAGGTGTATCTAATGGTGGAGAATGCATAGCTCATGAATCCTAGTATTATATAATAGGGTTAGATATTCATAGCTTGTAGACATGAGAAAAAGGGTAGACAATTCAAGGATTGAATTGGTTGTAATTGAGAGAGACAAAACTCTTGAGGGAAAGAGATCTATACATCTAAGAGGTGTGAGAAGAAAGAGAGATTTATTCATTGTATTTCCTTCTGGAAGAGTTTAATACAAGTTTTCATTGTTTCTTGTATCTCTTATTCTTTGCTATTTGTAATTTTTAGTTACTTATTATTTCTGGTTTAATTCTGTGTTTAGTTGCTTACACAAAAGTAATCAATTTTGCTGTAAGATCCTAACAAGTGGTATCAGAGCTTGGTTCACTAACAAGGTTCATCAGAGTGGGTTAGTGTTTGTTGATTACATGTTCACTCTCAGGGGTTTCTGATTGAGTGGGAGTAAAGCAATGGCAGAAGAAAGTAAACTAAGAATGGAGAAATTCAACAACAAGAATTATCAATTATGGAGGATGCAGATAGAAGATTATCTATATCAAAAAGATCTGTACATTACCATTGGGTGGGGTTTCAAGCAAGCCCACAGATATGCAAGATGACGAATGGAATGTTCTTGATAGAAAGGCTCTAGGATCTATAAGGTTGAGCCTGGCATCTTCTATGATTTCCAACTTATCACAGGTAAAGACAATGGTAGAGTTAATGGATACTTTGGCAAATTTATATGAAAAACCCTCAGCTTCGAATAAGGTATATCTTATGAAGTAATTATTTAATTTGAAAATGTAGGAAGGTGGATCTGTATCTAGTCATCTTAATGAATTCCATGCAATAGTAAATCAGTTAAATTCAGTCAAAATAGTTTTTGATGATGAAATTAAGGCTCTCTTAATCTTATGCTCTTTACCTAAAAGTTGGCATAGTTTAGTAATGGCAGTTAGTAATACTACATATGCTACAAATATCTTGAAATTTGACGATGTTGTTAGTGTAATCTTGAATGAAGAAACTCATAGGAAAAGCACAAGGGAAACATCAGGTAATGCTTTAAGTATTGAAAGCAGGGGAAGGCAAGAGAGAAGGGCAAGCAAGGGAGATCAATGTCAAAGTCAAAGATGAGAAGTAGATCCAAATCCAGAAATGGAAGAAATATAATCTGCTGGAATTGTGGAAAGAAAGGGCATGTAAAGAAATATTGTCGGTTGAAAGTTAAAGAAGAAAATCAGCATGAAGGTAAAGAAGAAGCAAAAGTTGTAGGTATTGTTGCATAGGATGCTCTTATATTTTCTTTGGATAATAAAATAGAATCTTGGGTTTTAGATTCTGGTGCCTCTTTCCATGTAACTCTAAATAGAGAATTTTTCAATGATTATGTCCATGGAGATTTTAGAATAGTCTATTTAGGGGATAATGAGCCTTGCAAAATTGTTGGCAAAGGAAAAGTGTAGCTGAAATTGTAGAATGGCAACACATGGGTGTTGAAGGATGTCATACATGTACCCATCCTGAAGAGGAATCTGATTTTTATAGGAATGTTGGGGGATGAGGGTTGCATAATAACTCTCACAGCTAAATCTTGGAAAGTTTCCAAGGGTGCACTTGTATTAGCTAGAGGTAAGAGAGTATGTACTCTTTATCTGTGTAATTGTATTACTGATTATTCTCCTTCTATTTTATCTACTTCAGATGTAGATGCAAAGTTGTGGCACTGTAGGCTTGGTCACATGAGTGAGAAGGGAATGAATGTTCTTAAGTCAAAAGGTAAGCTTTTAGATTTGAAAAGCATAGATCTAGATATTTGTGAGCATTGTATTTTTGGGAAACAAAAGAAAGTAAGGTTTCTCAAAACTGGGTCAACAAAGAAGAAGCACAAGTTGGAGATTGTTCACACAGACGTGTGGGGACCAGCTCAGGTAGCTTTTATTGGAGGATCATGGTATTATGTTACTTTCATTGATGATGCTATAAGAAAGGTATGGGTTTAGTGCATAAAGAGGAAATCTAATGTTTTTGACACATTTAAGAAATGGAAAGCTTTGGTTGAGAATGAAACAAGTTTGAGATTGAAGTGTCTTAGATTTGACAATGGTGGTGAGTACTTTAGCAATAAATTCAATAGTTATTGTTCTATGAATGGAATATGTAGGGAAAGGATGGTTCGAAGGACACCTTAGCATAATGGAGTTCCTAAAAGGATGAATAGAACAATAATGGAGCATGCACAGAGTATGAAGTTGCATGCTAGTTTGCCCTTATAGTTTTGGGTAGAAGCTATAGATACTATAGTTTACCTAATTAATAGAGGACCCTCTACCACACTGGATGGTGGAATTTTGGAAGAGGCTTGTATAGGTAAAAAGGTAGATCTTTCATTTCTTAGAGTTTTTGGTTCCGAAGCTTTTGTGCACATTAATAAAGAAAATAGAATGAAGCTGGAGGTTAAATCTATACAGTGCACTTTCATTAGTTACAGCTCTGGAGATTTTAGATTCTGGTTGTGGAATTTAGAAACTAATAAAATTATTAGAAGCCATGATGTTGTTTTTAATGAGAAGGTGATGTACAGTGATCAACTCAAGAAGCTAAATAATTTTGAGCAGGGCAATGTTGATTTAGATGAGGTTATGATCCAAAAGGAGCTCGCGGGTCACACACACAGACACTAATGTTGGTGAAGAAGGAACCAACATCAATCATATAGTAATCAACATTGGTCAAATAGTAATTGATGTTGGTCAAGAAGAAACTGATGTCAGTTAGGTGGAATCGATGTTTGTCAGGTACAGACCGACATCGACTAGAGATGACCAAGATCGATCACTGACAAAAAGGAATTTGGGTGGACAACAAGCTATGAATGAGTCTCAAATGCCCATAAGGAGGTATGAAAGGGTAAGTAAACTTCTAATTCATTATTCCCCTTCATTATATTACTTGTTGCTCACTAATGGTGGAGAACCAAAATGTTTTGATGAAGCAATGTAGGTAGAATCCAAAAAATAGTGGGAGCATGGCATGAATGAGGAAATTGATTCCTTGAAAGAGAACCAAATGTGGGATTTGGTTGAGTTTCCAGTCAGAAAGAAAGCATTGAAAAATAAATGGGTTTATAGATTAAAGGAAGGAGAGAATGGACAAATGTGACATAAGGCCAGGTTGGTAGTAAAGGGATTTGCACAAAAATGAGGTATTGATTTTGGTAAAAAAATTTCTCCTATAGTAAAGATGACTTCTATTCAGACTATATTATCTTTAGTTGCTATTAAGGATTTACATATTGAGTAGCTTGATGTTAAGACAACATTTCTTCATGGAGATTTGGATGAAGAAATATATATGGATCAGCCGAAAGGTTTTGAGGTCAAAGGTAAGGAGAAACTTGTGTGTAGGTTGAAGAAAAGATTATATGGTCTTAAGCAGGCTCCAAGACAATGGTATTTGAGGTTTGACAAGTTTATGACAGAGCATGGCTTCAGTAAATGTCAATCTAACCATTGTGTTTATTTTAACAGATTGGATAATGGTAGATATATTATCCTGTTACTATATGTAGATGATATGCTTGTTGTAGGTTCACACATGCAGGATATTATTGAGCTTAAGGTAAAATTAGCTCACACATTTACCATGAAGGATTTAGGAGCAGCAAATAAAATTCTTGGCATGAGTATTAAGAGAGACAAGAAAAATCATAGTTTGATTTTGTCTCAAGAGGATTATGTGAACAAGGTGTTGGAGAGGTTCAATATGCAGGATGCAAAACTGATAAGCACACCTATGGCTGGACACTTCAAGTTGATCAAAGAATAGTGTCCTAAATCACATGATGAGGTTGAGTACATGAGTAGAGTTCCATATTCTTTAGCATTTGGGAGCTTGATGTATGTAATGGTATGTACTAGACCTGATATTGCCCAAGCAGTGGGAGTTGTCAGCAAGTTTATGGCTAATCTAGGAAAGGAACACTGGAAAGCAGTTCAATGGATTCTCAGATATTTGAGAGGGACCAGTAGTAGGCATTTATGCTATGGAGGGTCAAACACTTCTCTACATGGGTATGTAGATTCGGATATGGTAGGCGACTTGGATGGTAGGGGAAGCACCACATGATATGTGTTCACTATTGGTGGAACAATGGTTAGCTAGATTTCAAAGTTGTAAAAGGTTATTGCCTTGTCTACTATAGAGGCAAAATACATTATAGTCACAGAGACTAGCAAGGAAATTATTTGGATGACTCGGTTCATGGAAGAGTTGGGAAAGGAGCAAGAGAGTTGTAGATTGTACAGTGATAGTCAAAGTGCAATTCATTTTGTAAAGAATTCAGCCTTTCATTCAAGAACCAAACATGTATAGCTTAGGTACCACTTCATTAGACAGGTATTGGAGGATGGTGAGTTAAAGCTAGAAAAGATACATATGGATGAGAACCCTGCTGATATGTTAACAAAGTTGATAACAAAGGAGAAGTTGAATCTTCATTCAACTTTTATTGGTCTTCAAGATTGAACTTAAAGATGGTGAAATAAGCTAGAGGATGTTGTTGTATAGGTACAAGTGCAGCTATTTATCTCCAAGTGGGAGATTATTTATTTATGGAGCTAAAAGCTTTACCAGATGAGCAAATTCAGAGGTTTCCAGAGTCACATAGTCATTGACATCGATCAGGAGTTGAGCAAAAGTTGTCGATGTCAGTTATGGATCGGCTGACATCGGTCATATGCAGATAGACAGGGACTGACATCAGTCACCTGTGCATTCCAAAAGTCTATTTTTGAGGAAAAATAGATTGTTTGCATGAAAAGAGTAGCTGTTAGTATTGATTCCATGTTTCTATTTTTGGTAGGACATATTTAAACCTTTGATTAAGAGGTATATCTAACAGTGGAGAATTTATAGCTCATGAATCCTAGTATTATATAATAGGGTTAGATCTTCATAGCTTGTAGACATGAGAAAAAAAAGACAATTCAAGGATTGAATTGGTTGTAATTGAGAGAGAGAGAACTCTTGAGGGAAAGAGATTTAAACATCTGAGAGGTGTGAGAAGAAAGAGAGATTTCTTCATTGTATTTCCTTCTAGAAGAGTAAAATACAAATTTTCATTATTTCTTGTATCTCTTATTCTTTGTTATTTCTAATTTCTAGTTACTTATTAATTGTAGTTTAATTCCATGTTTAGTTACTTACACAAAAGTAATCAATTGTGCTGTAAGATCCTAATAGTTATAAACTACAAAGGCACAAGATATCTCTACTATTATATTATAGATGTCCCTTGATAATCTATTTATTCCTTTATTTACTAGTCAATGTGTGTGTGGGGGGGGGGGCCTACACCTACACATGAGCACACACATGCACATGCACATGTGCACACACACACACACACACACACACACACACACACACACACACACACACACACACACACACACACACACACACACACACATGTCATGCCCATTTTTTTCTTAAAAAATAAGTACAATACAATTAAAACAAAAATAGTCCATAAAAACACATAAGATAGTAGATGAATTCATGTTTATCATTATATCATGTAATCCATACCATTTACACAATTCCATAATTAGATCATGCCATAAAATTGAAGGCCATAATCTTGATTCATTTAGCCAACACTTAGAATTATAGAAGAGCATCCACCAAAGATTATTTAAATTATGACATTGAGATGACCATCAATTTAAAATTAGTTTAAGATATTGTATCCAACATCTACATGGCTACTTTGGTAGCTTCATAATCCACAAAAGTTATTCCTCGGGCTGCTAGGGAAAATTTCCATCACCTGGTATCCTACTACTTATCCATAGGGATGCCAAGATTTCAAATTTCACCCACAACCTAAAGATTAAAAACCATTAAGATGATGCCACATGGAATCATCTCACTAGCCTGTTATCCTCAGGGAGAGCTTCTTATATGACCAACTCTAGGATTTTAGGTCACTAGGATCATGCAACATGGAAATGTCCCATTCATCCACTATCCTAGAGGTTTTATATATTATATGGTCCTCTCTAAGATCATAGGTTGTTGGGATGATGCCACGTGGAAACATCTTGATTGCCTTTATTTTGGTACTAACCATACATCAAACCGCACTAATGTCACTCTCAAGTTAGTAGGATGGTGACATGTGGCTTCCTCTATACCACTTGTTAAAGTTTTAAAAATTGACTAAGACCAAATCAAATCAAAGAGAATCAAAATATGAGGTATAATACTTTGAGTTATTTACTTACTTAGGTTCTTAGAACATGAAGGAATTTGTGTATTAAACCAATGGATTAATCCCTTTTAGCTTTCACACTCTGGAACCCTACCACTTGGTTGTTCTATAAAACTCTATGGAATTAAAGGCTTAGTATTCTAGATAATCCTTTGGGTTGCATGAATGATGCCACATTGAATCATTTGGACAACTTTCAGAAAGCATAATATTTAATTAAGGCATAAGACAAAATAATTTAAAGAAATAATGACTAAGTCAAGCCATCAAATTAATTGAAAAGGAAAAAATACTAATGATAAAATCCATCAAGAGTTTGATAATTAGCTAAGCCATGATTGGAAGTAGAAAACAAAGATGACTCTAAAAATGGAAACATAATAAGGTAAAATATACATGCTGACATTGATGTTATCAAGTCCAGAAAGAATCAAAAGCTTTCTTAAAGTGAAGAACATGATTCTAAACTAATAAATTCATTATTTTAGTTGATTTATGAAATGAATTCAAATCTAAGTTTTTAAAGCCAATGTCTCTAAAGTAATGGATTTCTAAAACCCATGTCAAAGATCTAAGTATAATTAAACTTCATCCATTTTATAAATGAACTAGTTGTTGGGAAGGCATAAAATAGGCAGCAACTCAACTATAAAAGCCTATGGAATTATTCCTTTACATAATGACTCCTTCCAAAGGGTTTGAATATAAATGGTCATAACTGTATATTATTCATTTTACCTAAAATGTTAAACACAAAGACAACATAAGTATTTATTCATGATTGGCATACTAATATAAGTAAACATCAATGTCTAATTCATTTCAATAAGTTAAAATATTATTCTGAATAAAAATATCATATCTATTTATCTAAGTTCCCCTTATTTTTGATAATTTTTATTCCATTATTTATTCTCATTTATATAAATAGAGATGCATAACGATTAATAGAATAGTTATTTGTGTCCAAGATATAAACAAAGAAATCAATATGTTTATTGATTTGAAAGTGCCTCAAAGGCTAAATATTTTGATACATATAAGACTCTTCCCAAGATCCCATAAATAAATAATTCATAAACAAATATATCTCATATGAACACAAATTTTCTAATAAATAGAAATAGATGTCTTATTCCATAGTTTTAATATCTTCTAGACTCTATCTTTTACACAAATATTACAAGCAAACTAGCTAATAAAGTATTAATGATACTACACAACTCATCTATTTAATTATAATTCAAAAGGAACATATAAAGGCCTAATTAAATAATGTATATATTCAATGGTGATCCTCATCCACTCCCAAGCATTTTTTAGACATAAGAAGGAAGGCCCACTAGCCAACCTTTTATCTTCCTCAAGCTATTACTCTAGACACCCCTGAGATTGAGACTCCCAACTCTGATCATGTTAATATAGAAAGGTAGTGACATGTGTGGATATATAATCAAGGTTATTTTACATAAGGTAATTTCCATGCCAAAACCTATAGTCTTATTCATGGTTCTTACCCAAAGAGACTCCTAGTCCCAAATACAAGAAAACAAGCATTCAAATGATCATTCAAGTGAAGCTAAGCATTTAAAATTTTAAAATAGTAGAAAATCCTTCAAAAAAAAAATGCACACAATTTTTTAGATTAGAAAGATGATAACTTCCTCTATTACATCCATAAAATAGTCATTGGAGGGTTAAGTAGACTACTATCATGTCTCATCATAAGAGGGATTAACAATTTTCATTATGACATTCACAAGAGGGTCAATAATTATTACATCATGACCAACACATGATGGATTGACATTATTCCATCATAAATA
The DNA here is from genome assembly GCA_037957365.1 of Torreya grandis. Classification (NCBI taxonomy): domain Eukaryota; kingdom Viridiplantae; phylum Streptophyta; class Pinopsida; order Cupressales; family Taxaceae; genus Torreya; species Torreya grandis. Next base: position 2,547,258 of record JARHVA010001729.1, read on the forward strand.
TGTTTATCATAGATAACTCCTACATTGTATCATAATAACTTTAATACACTTCTAGGAAAAGATGAAACATATAACTCAATTGGGAAGGAACACAACCTCTCCAAAGCCCTCAACTAGGTAAATAATTGCATCATAGCCAATGCAAAACCATGGAAGTACAATAAGATAGTTAAAATAACCAAGTGGTCTTATTTTCCTTTAATAAAGATAACAAAAAAATAACTACAATCATTTCATTCAAACTAAGGAGAAACAATCTTTCCAAGTCCCTCAAATGGGCAAGTACTACATGGTAGTCAATATGCAACCATGGGGAAAAAATAAAACATGAACAATAAATCAAGTGGTATTATTCCCCTTAAATTAATAATAAAAATAAAATAATATAATCATTTCATTCAAAATGAACAACATAAAACATAAGCTGTTAGGAAGCCTACCTATCAAACTTCAAACCTCTTGAGTAGTATCCTCTAGTTATCTAGACTCGACTCTCCTAAATAGTTGTTCCTATATGTTGTTTCTCCTTATCCTATGATAAGTTTAACTTCCTTTACAATTTTAAAAATAAATCCTAAACTAAGGTAGTTTAACACCTATATATATATATATATATATATATATATATATATATATATATATATATATATATATATATATATATATATATATATATATATATATATATATATAATAACCAACCAACCACTAGCCACTTGCTAACCCATGCCTCATTAAGGGACATCATTTTCCATGATTAACTAAGGTGCATGGAAAATCTTGTAGATTTTTATGATTTCTTTCAAGACTTACAAACCTATTTTATCACTTGATATTATTCATAAGGCAATTTATGAAAGACATAGCAATTGGCCACTAGACATTTTAGACATTAGTTGCAAAATTTTTAGATCAGGTGATCATAAGTTACACCCACTAGATTCAAAGTATAGATTCCTGAAATAGATGCTAAGTCAATAAAAGTGGTGAACTATGAAACTAAATACTTATCATGGGTTTAAGGAAGTTTAAAACTAATTAGAAATATAACTACATTTGACATAGTCTCTTTCCTTCATTGGCCCTTTTCTTATTCCTACGAACTGAATGCACACATCAAATTCCTCTAACCTAATAGCTAAAGCTATAAAATTTAATTGAACAATGTAATTTCAATTAGTTAACCATAGCCAATCATTCATGGAATATAAAAACACATGTAGATAATTTCATATGATTCAGTGCATAAGAATTTTCTATTTCATAATCTTAGAAGTAATGACTCAATATGATTTAAATCAATATATCTTAGAAACATAATTGAAATCCATAAATATACATTGCATAAATAAATGTAAGCATCATTATTTCATAAGTAATCAAAAATGATTGATAATAGGTCTTTCTCATGGTTACCAACACATGAGAGCCTTCATGAAATACTTTCATGCCTCAAATGGATGTGACTTAATCACATAATTTAATGATTAGAACATATATGTCATAATTTTAGAGTCATCTTTCCTAAGATTGGCACTATGAAAATTTTGGCCTTACATCAACTTGACCTTATGCAGACTTATACCTAGGAGTCACTGAAAGAGGTGAAGATACTGAAGCCTCAAAGGTGTAACATCTTCACAATTAGATAACTCTTCATCATATTTATCCTATTATATCTAGAGTTGATATAAGACTTTACATCAAAGTGACATCACCTTGTCAACTAAAATATTGATGGGATTGAAATTCATATCCCTATTAGTCTTGACCTAGAAGGCCATCCAATCTAATACATGAGTAATGGTAGCAACATATTGATGCAAAAATAAAGACATGAAAAATAATGTGAATATGAGCAAGGCTAGTTGGTAAGGCTAGTCGATAGGCTACGAGGCCAATGGTCTCTAAGACCTCAAATCATCCAACATAATAAGGTGATAACTTCCTTTTTCAATAAAATATTTGTCTCTTTGTAGGTCTCACCCACAATAAAACTTTATAATAAAAATTAAAATGTAGATCAACTATTTTCACATCATCATACTTATTCTACCAATACTTGGTAGTTTACAAGTGATACCATATCTTAATCATTAGTTACTTCATGTCTTCTAACATGGAAAGGCCAATCACTAGTCTATCCTTAAGTCAGTCCCAACTCAGTGGGGTTTTAGAGGCTTGACCATAGAAAGCCTGGAAAGAAGCCATCATATTTGAACTATGATAACTATTATAATAATCTAAATCAATAAGATACAAATAGTATTCTCAATAGGATTATTGATCCTTAATGTATATATGCAACATGTCTTCCAAGACCTAATTGAATCTCTCATTTTATTTATTAGTCTCACTATGGTACATCCCAATATCTTTGGAAAAAAGGTCTAGAATGAGAGGTATATAATAGATCTCGATCTAAAATAATCTTATGTGAAATCTTGTGTAATCTACTAATGTTATCAAAAAATACCTTTTCTATTGAATTATAATCATAAGGTGTCTTTTTGGGATAAAAGTGAGCAAATTTGGTTAAATTATACATTATGAGCATGATCACATAATGATGATAATTTGATGTAGGCAATCCTATAATTAAATCCATGGAAGTAGTATCCCACTTCCATTCTAGAATCCCATGAGGATAAAAAAATCCTATTAGATGTCGATGATCTATCTTTACCCTCTATCTCTCTAAACAACAAGATATAAAATTTGTAATATCACAGATTAGACTAACAGAAAGATATAATTACCTTATCTTGGCATGCATTTTATTAACTCTACAATACACTAGCTAAGGAGCTCTGTGAGACTCAGTCATACTTATCTCACACAATTCACCAGCTAAGACAACATAGGTATTCTATTTATGGCACAACAAAATATAACAATCAATAAAATAACCTTGAAATTTACCTTTTAGATTCAACCAAAATCCAATAGCTACCTTACTTCTTTATATATATTTTCCTTAGTGAAGTTGCTTTCAAATCTAACTCTGTAGGTCAACTCATAAAATCATTACTGCTAACTCATGGTAGCTTCTACCTAATGAATTAGTAACTATGTTTTCTTTTCCGTTGATAATAAAAAGTTCATAGCCACATTCACACAATAACTTCATCCAATGCATTTGATGCATGTTGAGGTTAGGCTGATTAAATATGTGTTACAAACTCAAATGATCTATCTGTAAAATAAAATGGCAACCATGTAAGAAATGTCACCATCTTAAGAAATCATAAATGATGGTTTCAAATTCCATATCAATATGTGGGGTATCCCATCTCATATACTTAATTTTTTAAGATCCATAAGTAATAACTATGCCTTCTTACATGTGTAAATGTCCTAATCATTCCTTTGATGAATTAGTGTAAACAACAAATTCTGTCATAGGATTAAGCACAACTGAAATTGGTTCACTAGTGACTCACTCTTTTATTAGATAAAAATATTCATCACATCTTGTTGTAAAAATAAACTTCTTCCCCATTTAACGAAGTGAAGTGATAGGATTCGTAATGTGAGAAAAATTTTAAACAATTCATCTATAATATAAAACCAATTGCATGAAATTTCAAAATTCTACAATGTTAAAAGGTGTTATCCATTCCACAATGTTTTAAATATTGGTAGGATACATAAATATTCCTTCTCCTAAAATTACGTATCAAGATATTGCACCTCAAACTATGCAAATACACATTTATACAAGTTTCCAAAAAATTGGTTTTCTCATAAACCTATAGGACTTACTTCAAATGGTCCTCATGCTCCACTTCATTTTGTGAATATATTATAATGTCATCAAGAAACACCAACATCAATAAATCCAAAAATGAGTGAAACACTCCATTCATAAGACTCATGAATACTAATTGATAATTAGTTAACCCAAATAGTATGACTATAAATTTGTAAGGTCCATACCACATTCAGATTATAGTTCTGTGAATATCAGGCTCTATGATATGCCATTGATGGTCACTAGATTTCAAGTCAATCTTGGATAACACTTTGTCTTGTTACTTTAATAAAAAAAATCATCAATTTTAGGCAAGTGATAATTATTCTTAATCATTACCTTATTCAATTGGAGATAATCAATGAAAAAATAAATGTATCCATATTATTTCACAAAGATGACTGTTGATCCCCATGGTGACACACTAGGATGAACCAATCCATTTTCCAATAGTTTTTCAAGATATAATATGATTTCACACAACTCTCTCGTGGTCATTTTATATGGTGCTTTTGAGGTGGATTTAGCCCTAGGTATCAAGTCAATATAAAAATCAATCTCCCATAGAGGAGGCATACCCAACATTCTATTTGAAAACATGTTAGTAAATTGACACATAAGAGGATGGTCATCCAAATTAGCCTTTTCTAACTTAATCAATCTATCACTTAACATGATACAAAATAATTGACAACCTTTCCATAAATTCTTATTAAGTTACATTATAGTGATCATGTGAAGTTAAATAGTTTAAATAGTTCTCTTGACTCCATATATCACCATATGCATCCCAAGGTCATCTTCACCTTTGATAACCTTGTCATGACAATTTAACTTGGATTCATGAGACACAATCCAATCCATACCCAATAAAATGTTCTAGGTGCATAAGGGAATAGTGCACAAATCCATTATAATGGAGAATACAAAAAGGTATAATATGAAACTACTCACCATGGAGATAATGAAAATCATGGCCCTAGAGGCCAATTTAACTTCCTAGCTTTCCAACTACTTAACATCCACCATCCCAAAACCATCCATGATAGAAGGAGAAATGAAAGAGTATGACACTCTGGAATTTAAAAAAATAGAAATATAATTTCATCTTATCGTACTTATGGTTCATCTGACCATTGCCTAGTATGGCTTGGTCATCATCCATTACTACATAAATTATATGTCTTTGACCCACATCATTCACTACCTACTCTAACATTAGGGCCTTATACTTGATGGCAATTGTTAGTCGAAGAAGATAATCTCATGCATAATGATCAATACATCCACATGTGAAATGTATTCCCTTCTATTGGTCTCACCTTGAGGGGGCTCCAATTTTTTTAGGTCTAAAAGAAGTAGTTGACCATTATGGTCTTACTTGCTCAGACTGCTAAGTTTGCACAATCCTAACTTACTGTACTCTTGAGGTTTAGAGTCAACTCACCTATGGTGGTATTTACCCAACTAATTCTTAATCCTAATTTATCTAAAAAAACTAATTTCTTACTATTTTGTTGAGGTGGCCTAAAGTTGGATTGAATTACTTTCTTACCTATCATAGGTGAAGATGCACACCTTAAGACATTGAGTCATACTGAGATCATAATTATCCATGAAACTTATCTTGGGCATCTTGAGTTTTACCTGAGATTCCTCACCCAAGTAGAATTTTTCAATAGTTATTTCTAAGGTTACGAGATCAATAATGCATATTATGCTAGCTAGATCCAAATTTAGGATCTAATGAACCTATTCACTTCAATTATCTCATTCATGTAACCTCACACATATCTGATTAAGTTTAAAAATAATAATCATACTAATAAATAGTTACACTCCCTTGTCAAAGGTTATGAAATTAATACACTTTATTTTACACATGTCTATGGGATAGGTAGATTGATCTAAAACACTCCTCTAATAATTACCAAGTGAGGGAAACTAGTGTCAAATGGAGTTTTTTCTCTTTACCTTCTCACCACATCTTGGCTACATATTTGAGAAGATGGATGCCCTGACAAGGATTCCTATTAGATTCATAATCATATAATATGAAACATCCTATCATGCTTACCAACCAACCTTTTATGATAAATCCTTCCTACATACCATCAAATTAAGATGGTGTAGATTGATGAAATAATTCACTAAATCTATAGGTGTAGGTCTAGGATGATAGTCTATGTATCATCTCTATTATCACTCACCATGGTGATGTAAACATTTATCACCCTTAGAATGGTGATGGGGAGGATTCTTAGACCATTATATTTTAAAATATTCTTCATTTTCCTAGGAATTTCATGGAGACTTCCTATTTAATTCATGCTGACTGCAAGGTAATCTCTCCTATAAAACATACCTCATCTATTGCATGGATAAGAGGATTTGGGTTCCAATTTAGTTTAGTCCATACTAATTGGAGACTCATGATCACTAAGGGGATTACCATCATGATGTGTTGGACATCTTCTCATTATGCATACCAATGGGTAATACATAGGAATACATGTAGAAAATAGAAAGGCAAAAATAATTCAAATTTCCAAGAGCTCTTGGTGTTAAAACTCAAGCTCTAATACCAAAATGTCATGGAAATTTTTTTCCTCAAAAATTAAGCACATCATAGTCAAAACATAAATAGTCCATAAAGAAACTTAAGAAAATATATGAATTTGTGTTGATCATAATAGTCATGCAATCCCTTCCATTGCCACCATTCCATATTTAGATTTTATCATAAATACATTGGCCATAGTCTTGATTGTTTGGCCAGCACTAAAAATTATAAATGAGCTCGTATTGAATATTATCATGCTTATGATGTTAAGATCGCCATAAATTTAAACATAGTTTAATATGGTTCATCTAAAATCTACATGGTTACTTCAATAGACTCCAAGGCCATAAAAGTTATTCCTCAAGATAATAAGTAACTTTTTCACCATGTGGCATCCTCCCACTTATCCACTGGGCTAACAAGCTTTCACATTGCACCTACAAACTTAGGAATATGGACCATCAAGATGATGCCATATGGAAAAATCCTTCCATCCCACAGATCTAGGGGTGAGCTTCTTTTATGATCAACTCTAGTGTCATGGGTCATTGGGATGATGCCACATGGAAACATCTTGTTTTCTCATTACCTTAAAGACTCTACATACTAAATAATCATCTATGAGATTATGGGTCACCAAGGTGATGCCACATGGTAACATTATACTCATGCATTGACCTATTATTGATTATAAATTAGACCATGTTGACCCTCACTCTTAAGTTACTAGGAAGGTGACATGTGGCTTCTTCTGAACCACTTGTCAAACTCAAAAAAAATGACTAAGGTAAAATGAAATCAAAGAGCCCTAAAATTAAAGGCATAATCCTTTAAGTCATTGACCTAATTAGATACACTAAACATTGAGGCATAGGGGTATTAACACTAATGAATTAGTCCCTTTGATCTTATGCACTCCCAGATGATATCACTTGGTAGTTCGATATAACTTTAGGCTATTATAGGTTTAGCCTTATATCTAATCCTTTGGTCTGTAGGATGATGCCACCTAACATCATCTAACTTTCAAAAAGCCTAAAATTTATTTAAGGTAAAATTTGAAATAAATTCAAGAAAAATTAGTTAAGAAAAGCCATGAAATAAGTTGAAAAGGAAAAATGACTAAGGTGAAAATCCATAAAGAGCTCAATAATTAGCTATGGGACAATCTAAATTAAAACACAAATATGGCTCTAAAACTTAAAATATAACATGATAAAATATACATGTCTACATTATTACTATCAAGTCAAGAAAGAAAAAAAAACCTTATTAAAGTGAAGATTATGATTGTAAACCAATAAACTCATTAGTTTAGTCAATCTATCAAGTGAGAGCAAAGAGATTTTTCTCAAGCCAACATCTCTAAATGAATGGTTCATTAAAAACCATGCTAAAGATCTAAGCTTAATGAAACTTCATTAGTTTTATAAACAACATAGTTGTTGGGAAGGCATAAAATAGGCAACAACTCAACTATAAAAGCCTAGGGGATTGTTCCTTTACATAATGAATCTTCCCAAGGGTTTGAATACAAATGGTCATAACTAGACATAACCCATTTTACCAAAAATGTTAAACACAAAGACAACATAAGTATTTACTCATGATTCACATAATAATACAAAAAAGTAACATTGTTTAATTCATTTTAACAAGTTGATTCATGGTTCTCAATAAAAATCTCATAGTTATTTATCTAAGTTATACTTATTTTTTATAATTTTAATTATATTAATTATTTTCATTTAAATAATAGATATGCATAATTATTAATAGACCAGTTACTCATGTCGAGGATATAACTAATGAAATCAATTTGTTTATTCATTTGAAAGTGACTCAAAGGCTAAATATTTTCATACATACATGACTCTTTCCAAGCTTCTATAAATCAATCATTAATTAATAATTCCATATCAAATTAAAGATTTTAATAAATTGAAGTAGATTTATTATTCCATAGTTGGAATATAATCATATCTCTATCTTTTAAAAGAATATTACAAGTAGGCTAGATACTAAATAATTAATGATACCACATAAATCATCCTTTTAATTACCATAAAAGAGGCACATCATAAGGACTAATTAAATAATGGAGGACCATTCAATATTCAATTTTGTTCCTCATTCACTCCTAAGAATTTATTGGTCATAAGAAGGAAGGCTCACTACCCAACCTTTTATCATCATGAAGCTACTAGTCTAGACATCCTCAATCTTGAGAGTCCAAAATATGATCATGTTTATCTCACAAGGAAGGTATGTATGTATATATCATCAATGGTATTTGACACAAGGGAATGAGCATGCCAAAATATACATTCCTATTCCTAGTTACTACCCAAAGAGATTCCTAGTCCCAAATATAACCAAATAATCATTCAAATTATAATCAAACTGCTTAGATGATTTGTAAAAATAGAATTATTTAGTACAAAATTAAGATAAAAATAAATAGATACCTAATAAAAAATATCAAAAGATAATAATACTTGAATATTATGATTGAGCCAATTCAAGGGGGAAACCTCCATAAAAATATAATAAGAATTAAATTTAAAATATGATGATAATAGACTAACCACTACCTCCTATATATATTCTACTTATCCAAGTTTATTCCATCTATGGACCATACTAAGAATATAGACAAATGAAACAATATAATCTAATGGTGTGTAAGACACAATTTATCCACATGTATCCCTAGACACACTATAGGTTAAGGTAATATCATGCCCCTCCCATTTAAAACAATGTTGTCCTCAATGTTGAATCAAAAAAAAAAATTATTGTAGGAACACTTCATCCTCCCATGTTGGATCATCAAAATGTAGGTTCTTACATGTGATGAAATATTCCTTAATGGCTCTAGTTTGTAATTACATAGTGCACATTTGAAGGATTTATTTAGGTTATAAAATGACTCGAACTTATTCATCTAATTTAGGTAAATTGGTCTGAGTCAAAACTCTATCTACAATTACCTTATTTAATCAAGATACATCGACAACTAAATGTATGCATGTGGATGGAGTTGATTCTAGCTTGTAAGCCACACTTTTAATTTTCTACAAGATATGATAAGGGCCATAATACTTAAGTGACAACTTTTTATCCATTTTATATTTTTTATGAACATATACTTTTATGCATAAAAATTCATAAATACCAAAACACCTAAGATAAAATTTTGCTCAATATGGTGTTGATCTTCTTGTTACTTCATTTTACCTTGTGTCATTGTTAAATTCTCTTTCTAAATGACTACCACCTCTTTTTGATGGCGAATGTGTTACTCAATAGCTCAAACCTTTTGATGAAAAGTCAAATATGTTATGATGGATGGGGGGTGATATCCATATAATGACATAAAAGGAAACATCTTGGAATAAGTGTGAAAATAAATGTTATACCACCATTTAACAAGTGGCAACCAATGAACCCATTTGTCTTGTTTGTTAGAAAAAAATAATGAAGATACCATTCTAGACATTTATTAAATACCTCTATTTATCCATAAAGTTGAGGATGAAAGAATGAGATATGATCTAATTTGGTGCCCAAACATGCAAATTGTTCAATCCAAAAACTACTAGTAAAAATGGGATCTTGATCACTTACAATATTATTTGGAGTACCATGTAATTTTTGAACTATATTGAGAAAAGAATAAACTACTATACTAGTAATAAATAAATATGATAAGGAACAAAAAAGATCATACTTTATGAGTTGATCCATAAATACCATGATTATATTTTTACTCTCAGACTATGGTAACCCCATAATGAAATATATGGAAACCTCCCCTAACATTGGCTAGGGATGGATAAAGGCTACAAAAAACCTAGGGTCTTTATTATTTCACCTTTATTTTATTAACGTACCATGAATTGAACCACATATTTCTATACATCCCCCTTGAGTCCTTAACAAAATAAATCCTTTTTTATTCTATGATATGGTTTTAAAAATATGGAATGACCTCCAAGTGGAGAGGCTTGAATTTATTGAATAATTTTATGTTTGAGGAGAGAATGATTACAAAGGTATAAACTATCTTTATACCATAATGTATTCCCCTTCCATGTAATTTTTTTAGATTCATCAAAACCCTGCTAGACATTTTGAATCAAATCATCCATAGCACTGTCATTCTCCTATTTATATCTTGCTTCATCTATATAATCTACCTACCATATGGTCATGGTGCACAATAATGCCTCAATTGATTCATCCCATAGGGAGAGGGCATTTATCATCACATTCTATTTTCCTTTATTAAACACCATTTAAAAATCATATCATAACATTTGAGTCACCCATTTTTGTTATTATTTAGATGGAAATAATTGTTCAAAAAAATATTTGAGGCCATCATGGTCAATATTTACTTGAAAGTGATGACCCATTAGATAAGCTATCCATTGTTTCACTACATGCATAATACAAATCTTATATTTCTCATAGATTGGTTTGAGCTTACTTTTCCCTTTAGTTGGATAATTTCAATTACCAATGGTATACCTTATTTCATGAGTACAAGATCACACCATATCCTGATGCATGACACTCCATAATAGAAGTTATTGAAAAATCATGAGTAGTTAAAACTAGAGTTTTGCACATATCCATTTTTAATTATTAAAATTTCTTGGTAGCTTAATAAATCCATTTGAAAGGGTATTTATTCAATAAAGTGGTGATTGGGGATGTAATTCTACCATAATTTTTGACAATTATATTTTAGTAACCAATAAGCCAAAAAAGTCCTCAAAGGTTTTTGAGCCTTTTGGGAACCTGCCACTCCATCACTGTATTTTTTAAGGATCTACTTTCACTCCATTTGAAACAATATGACCTAATTAATCCACCTCTTAGACATGAAAAATACATTTGAAAGGTTTGGCATAAATATGATGTTGTTCCAAATTTAAAGTACCTATCTCACATGCTTCAAATGGCCTTCCCAATTTTTTTTGTAGATGAGGATATCATAAAAAAAACACATAAAAACATTCTCAAAAATGACCTAAAAATAGTATTCATCAAACTCTAAAATGTAGATGGTGTATTTGTGAGGCCAAAAGGCATGGCCATAAATTTATATTGGCCTTCATGTGTTCTAAAATTTATTTTAACTATGTCCTCATCATGAATGTGAATATGATGATACCTAGAGAGAAGGTTTAACTTGGTAAAATAAACAAAACCATACAATTCATATAAAAAATAATGAATTACTAGAATAGGAAACTTATCTTTGATCATATACTTGTTTTTTTATTAAGGTTAAAGGGGGAATTTTTTAACTAGGGTCACCAAACCCTATGAGAAATATAACCAAAAATAAATCAAAGGACCATCATAGTCTGCAAGAGAGATAAAAACAAACATAAGTAGAAGTAGTTGAAACACTTCCCAAATACAAAAAAAGAATAGTCAAAGATACTCTAAGAGTAAATAGTAGCTAAAAGTTAACTTGGAGCCTAATCCATGTCTAAATTTCCAAAAACATCTTCCCATCAATTCTTAATTATTTTGAGATTTGAATCAATTTGTAGAAGAATATTTTATTTTTCAACATATTTATGGCACTCGATACACTGAAGATGTTTCCCTTTACCTTTGTTTGTGTTCTTAGTGTCAAGAAAATATACCATATGAGATCTAATATTTTCCACATTTTGTATCCCATTCATTCATAGATACCTTGCTATAATTCACTAAAAAACTAATATTATTTTTAAACTTGTCATTTTCATTTTCAAGCATACCCACTCTCTCTTGGAGACTCTATAATTTATGATTAAGATACTTACCAATTTTGGTTTGAACCAATATTTCATTCTCCTACTATAGAATTTTAACTTTTCCTTTAAGGTTAGTTAATTCCCTCATGATCCAATGCATGATATATTTTTGTATATTCAGTTCTTATTCTATCTTATCATAGTTTTATTTCCCTTTCAAATAACACACTAGCATATTTAAATCTTGAGGCTACTTACTTGTAAATTCATTACCTTTTATCTTGGGTTCTTCTCTAGTATTCCTTTTTATAGACTTAGTTTTCTTGAGATAGTATATATTGATTACCCATCCTAGGTACTTTCGAGTATTGGCATCCTTTGCACCAGTTAGATATTCCTCAACCAAAATTGAATCCCCTACAAAATGCTATATTTTACCATTCTTACTTAGAGTCTTGACTAGCATAATAGTTTTTTTGGCCACACTCCTTAGGTACATTTTAATGCTACTATCCTATTTATAAGAATTATCCTCAGTGGTCTTTGAAGAGACCGTACTAGGATACTTAATCCAAACCCTCTTAATTTTTTTTATTTTGACATGTTTATCTACAACTTTTTTATTCTTAGTGTTGGGAAATTTTGGAGAAATCTGAATCATTCCATTCAAGTAATTATGGATGATAAAAATAACCACTTCATTTTTGGGATCAGTGTAATTACCCTTTTTATATCTAAAAATGTAAGATTATAATGAGATCAAAATGTATAAAGGAAGGCTCATCGGGATTTCATACCTAAAATAATTTATGAAAATAAAAAGAGACCATCAGACCACATTAAACTTGACTTCAAGTGTGACGTATTGCATTAGATGTAAGGAAAATTATCAAAATGGCCTTAGAAGTGGCTCCCATTCAAATCCATTATGAAGAGTCTCCAAGGATTCACCCTCCATAAGAAAAGTCTCCATCTATTATTTATAGTCCCTACCCGTACTTAAGATTTTGGTGTCCTCCATCTCCAAACCTATCACATGTGATATCAAATATTTCATGATATCCAATAATACCCCATTAATGTTGAGATTTATATACTCCCAAGATTTTTCTATAAGAATCAAAACATGCCTATCATGCCCTTATATTTTCTCCATGAACCTTCCATATACCCATGTATGTAAAGCCTCCAAAAGTATCTTATTCTTTTTTACTGCTTTAAGCATTTTAGGCTCTATCCTATTCACAAAACCCATTTTAATCTCTTGACATCTAAAACATTGGAAATTTTTATCTCCCCAAATTCAAATGATCGAATGACTAAGAAGACCCAAAGCTATATTATTGATACCTTTATTAGAATAAATATAACTATACATAGTTTTTCTGAATTCTATAAGCTTCTCATTGAGTGTGAAGAATGGGAAATTTATTAGGATCATAAACAAATAATAAATAGGACTATAGGATAAATAAATAAATCTCCAATATCCATTAAAACATTCTTAGGGAAGACCCCGACATACTTAAATATAATGTTAATTAGAAACAAATTATTCCCTTACCATCTGAATAATACCATGGGGAAGATCTTTCATATCCATCCAACTGGCCAAACCCAAAGAAGCCACACCCCTATTAGCAAACTAGTCAACTATTATGTTTCCTTCCCTATAAACATGTTGAATAATCAATTGATGACTAGATTTCATAATGGAGATAGCTTCATCCATCACTTGATTAATTGACCAACTAATAGTATTTTTACTTGATATATAATTTATTATATTCAAATAATATCCCTCTATAAAGAGGAGTTGAATTCCTAGTTTTTGATATAACTTTAAACCCCACAAATCTATAAGGTCTTTGGCATAATGATTGAACTTAATTACCATATGTATAGCTTAATTTGCCATGAACTTACCTAGATGATTTGTTATTACACCTCCTCCTCCTACTGAGATTGGGTTTCCTTTGGAATCCCCATAAAATTTAAGATTTTACAAGGCCAAGGGTGGAGGTTTCCATTTAGTTTTCTAATTTCATCTCTTGGATCAATCTTTCCAAGACTAATAAGATCAATTTTCTAGTTAATAGCTAGTTTATGTTTAAATGTTAATAGACTTTTGCATTTTTCATTAAGAACTATGTTGAATATTTCAATGAGATCCTCATATGTCCTTTTGGATTCAATTTTACCAACACATTTCTTATTTCTGAAATTTTTGTTATTATTTTCTACCCAAATACCCTAGATGATGTGCAAAAATGAGAGTTTACATAGTTTTTTAAGAACATTCTAAAAAGGACTCTCACAAGACTGTTATAACTCCATCATGGAACAAATAAAGACCCAAATAACATTAAATTTGAGGATAAAAGTCCAAAATTTCTTGAGCAGAAGGACCTTCCATAAGCAGATGACAAATAACTTCATTTTCTTTTTCACATAGGGTGCATCAATTAGTCAATATGAACAATATTTTACTTAAATTATCCATTGTTAAAATTTAATTTTGCATTGTCTCCCATAAAAATAAATTTATTTTAGGGATAAAAAATTTATCCCAAATCTTTTCCCAATTACTAGTAATTTTAAGATCTTAAACCAACAAACTATAACAAGTTTTCATTGTATATTGACCATTGAATTATTCCTTCCAAACTAATTGATCTTCCTTATTATTAGTTATCAAGTGAAAGTTTCTCAATTGGAAATGATTATAGTATCCTCATGATTAAAATTTTATATATTTAAATTTTTCCATCTTTTAACCCCTTCAATAACCTCCCAATATTTATGGACCTTGTAACCATACTTATTTTGTATGCACTCTTGAATGTACTATGAATGTTTTAAATAACTAAGATGTTGATTTAGAACCTAATAATATTTCCATAATTCAACCTTCCTACCATTACCAATATTCCATTTTGATCTAAAATATATTATATCTTTTCTAGAAGTGAAAAATCTCCAAATATGAGAACCCCTAAAAGTAATTTCATCTTCAAAAATGCACATCATATCTCTGCCATCTAAATATTTGAATCTCAAAATGTTGTCCCAGGTTTTTTTATCTTTAACAAAGCTCCAAACAAACTTGGAGAGAAGCACTTCGTTAATCAAATTAAATTTTCTAATGGAAATACAATCTTAGTGTTTTAAAATTCAAACATTATCCCAAGCGATAAGATGAATCCTATTCCTCTCTTCTGAACTAGTCCAAATAAGTTCCTTTAGATTTTGATAAGTTTGTCTTCTATGAATTTTGGAAGTATAAAAATATAAATAAGGAAAACTAGAAGACTTTAAAAATTCTATTTATTATCAAGATTTGACCCACCTAAGATAGAAGCTTGTCTTTCCACCTGGCTAACTTTCTTTGAAATCTCTCGACTAATGGATTCCAAGCAAACAAAAAAAAATTGAATGCTAAAGAGAGGTATGCCTAGATAATAATAGGGTATAGATTTTATTTGTAAGCCTATAAAATTCAAATTTCTATTTTATCTATACACAAGAGTGTTAATTTTTTTATAAAACTCTTATCAAAATTTACCTTTGGGTTTGAAGTTTGTTCATACATAACCAGATTTTTTTAGCACTCGAGCTTATTGAATACATTACTCAAAAAATAAAATAGTATCATGTAAAAATTGATGATGATAAATATGATCAAAATGTATGACTAGTTTGAAGCCTTTCAAGTCTCCTAAATCCATTATTTTTGAAACGAATCTACTCAGATATTTACCCATGATGATGAAAAGGAAAGGGAATAAGGGATCTCCTTCTCTTACAACCTTATCACCTCTAAAGAAACCTTGATCCACCCCATTCATAAGAACTAAGAACATATAAGAGGATATACAAGATCTACTAATTTTTTAGAACCCATCCTAGAATCCAAATTAATTGAAGACTCTATCTAGAAATATCTAGTCAATTATGTCACAAACCTTGGCCATAACAAGTTTTAAAACCATTTAAATATTATTTCTCTTATCCATGGAGTGAATTTGTTCATGAAAAACAATAATTCCATCTTGAATTTTTATTCCTGGTATAAAACCACCTTATTGGGCCTAGATAATTATTTCCATTATTGGATGAAACCTTATGGATATCAACTTAATGATGATTTTATAAATGGAGTTGCATAAGATGATAAGACAAAAATCCAAGATATTAACCTCTCATTCCTTCCTTGGAAAAAGGATTATAAGTTTATGATTGAAATATTTTAAAATTTGGCCTAAATTAATGAATTCATTGACTACTAAAACCACATAATCTCTTATAATGTCCCATAATTATCATAAAAAGAACAATCAAGAAGTTATCTAAGCCTAAAGCTTTGTTTAGGTTCATTTTAGATAACATAAATTTTATATCTTCATTAAAAGTGGTAGATGTAAGTACTTCATTATACTCCTACATTACCAGTTCTAAAATCACATGAAGGAATTATTGTTAAAATCTTATATTCCTTTTGATTCGATCTCTATCAGAAATGAGATGACCATTACTGTGTGAAATTTACTTGGTGCAATTATGTTCCCTTTGTTTCAAAATTGTAATAGGGAATAAGTGTGTATTTATAATCCCTTCTTTAAGCTAAATACTTCTTAATTTTTGTCTCCAAAGGGTCTCATCCCTAGTACAAATAGTATGATACTCACAAAGAAGTTTTATTTCCTTATTCTGACTCTCCAAATCATATCTATTTCTTTCTATCGCATCTTCAATCTTTGAAATTTATGATTTTATTTATTCCTTATACAAATTAACAATGTAAAAAACTTTTTTACTCCATTATTTTAAGTTTTATTTTAATATTTTACATTTTTTTCATCCAACTTGAACATGGTTAAACCATTCACATTAAGAGACCATCATTCTAGAATCGTATCATGAATCTCTAGGTGAGCAAACCAAATGTGTTCCATCCTAAATGGGTATATATTTTCACTTGTAGTAATTTTTGTCACTTGTATTTTCACCCTTTGAGGAGATGTAAAATATATCCTCATCCAATAGGCATAATGGAAACACCTATAGCCTTGTGGGTAGCCTAAGAATGAGGTGAATCTCTAGATACAAATAACTCCCTTGATGTACCACTTTAGATTACAACTACACTTAAATTTTTTGGGTGAAAATGGAGAGAGATAAATTAAATTAAATAAACCTAAGGGATGTGGTACACAAAAATGTATGATGACTTCTAACTAGCTACAATTTACACTTGAAACCAAGAGATAAACTAAGCATACACTTCTCTAATCTTCATCTTCTCACATCAATGTTACCCATAAATATAGAGAATGGGCAGCCTAAGAATGGGTATAAAATTTAGGATGAATAGAAAAGAGGAATTAAATGTCACTAATTAATATACTAACACACTCAATCCTTGGCATTTCCTAAAATACTTCACATGGCTTTCAAGAAGAAGCTTTCCAAATGCAAATAGGATGAAAGAATGAAATAACATGCTAAGGAATCCATAGTATTCACTTATACAAAATCAAACATTCCAAATGAACATACTAAGAATATTCATGGGAGAGGTAAAAATCAGTAGTATTATTGATCAAAATGTATGCAAATGATTAGGACTTTATCATACTCAATAGGAGCATGAGATACAATGTCCAAAATGGCTAGTTCTTATAGAATTTGAGAGAGAGGAGAAGAGAGAAATACAAGGGTAATAAGGACACTATTAAAGATAATATAATAATTTCCTTATGAATTAGATAAATATTTGTGACTAACCATGTAATATTACGAATCACAAGTGTCAATTTTAGGCATAAACTTCATTAAAAGTGGCATAAAACTCCTTATCTTGACATATAAATTTGCCTTCATATTTTGGACCTATTTTAACACTTCATAATTTATTATTAATAGGTATTATTATATTTATTAAGTGTAAGTAAATCATACATACCTCTCCATGCACTGGTTTTAGGCTTGGTCATCTAGAATCATCCCAAACTAAGTTATCATCATCCACTCTCAAAAAAACTCTTCCATGCACCCTATATAATTGGAATCAAAATTTGCATAATTTTCTCATTAAAATACATGGTAATAAGTGTAATAAAATTTAAAATACCATTCATGGACTTATAATCATTAAGAACACCTTAAAATTACTCCACTTGAAGTTTTCCACCCTTCTCACTAGCTTATTCAATATGCTAGTTTTGACTAGCTGAAATGGTAGCTACTTTTTGGACCCTTAGGAGTTTTTATTGAAGTTAAAATGCCATTAGGGTTTAACCCAATCCTATATATTCATCCAAAATTTGGTTTCATGCTCAAATCTTTATATAACCTGTACAACACAAAAAATGGTCAATAATAGCCTATTTATGTCATGTCCATATAGGTCCGTACATATAAAAATCATGTGGATTATCTTTAGTGAGTAATATAAAAATTATATTAGGTTTAATGAGAAAAATATTCCATTTGATCAGCCATTCAAGTCCATTTTCTCCATCAAGTCCTTAATCAGGGTTTATAAGGGTTTATGGTAGTTCTGATTCTTAAGGTTTATTCATATAGGTTTCAAATTAAACTCACAAAAAAATTTAATTAATTTTATGTTAAATGAGATTAATAACTTCCAAAAACTCCTTTTTCTCCCATGTAAATCCTCAAAAGAGAAATGAGCACTCAAAGTTACCCATGTGAACTTGTTTCTTCCATTATTGCTTGTTTAAGTTGGTTTAAGGTAGAATAGATTAATTTGGTTTTATTTAAAATATAAAAGCTTTATAAACTCTATATTTTCCCAAATATCATGTTATAATATGTTATAAATCATATTTCATGCTATAAGTGTAAATGGTTATCCATTTGGCTTTAGGCTTAAATGTGCACAATAAGCTTACCTGTAACCTAAAGCCTAAAATGACTTTTTTGATATCTTCCATAAATTAAAATAGATTATACACATATAATATGATCCCAAATACATTATTTAACCCATTATCAATATCACTTAGATATATAATTTAATGTGATCCATTGTTTGGCCTCTAGGCATACCCTTGCCTTATGAGCTTGTCTACAATATTAATAAGTTTAGACCTCTCTATTCATATTCACATAAATATTATTTATTAATAATATTATAATATGTTATTAAATCTCATAAAACCATATTTAATGGTTCCATGTTTTTCTATTTTATACTTCTTACCTATCTCCCTAAAACTGCTAGTTTTAAACATGAAGGGAATGCCTTCTATTTGAGACAAAATAGAGGGAAATCCCATACCTCATTAGAAAATGGTGAAATTTATATGGTATTATTAAATTATTTTATATTTCCTCCATATAAACTAATCCCTTTGTGACATAATTTTACCCCTCAAACTTGCAAAGAAAACAAGACAGACTACTTCAAAGGCTAACCATGTAGTGTTTGGAAGAATGACCATGTTTTACTTGCCTTTTGGGATATTTCATATATTGATTCCAACTAAAAATTATTTTGGATATTATAATGATATTTATAAATGTTATCATCATCTCCAATCCATCAATTCATCCTTCAAATCTTTTAACACTCCTGCTTGGGTGACTTAGTTTCCTGCTTGACAATATTCTACCTTTGTAACTCTACCTATAGCTAAATGTGGCTTATTTGGAAAATTTTCATGATATTTGAGGGTATAAATATAATATTAAAAAATAAATAAAATTTATTCCAACTAACTTATCACTCTATCTCTACCAAACACCATCACATAAGCTCTGCCAAACACCATCACATATCATGATTTTTCAACTTGATGGACTATTGACTATGTTTTCTATTTGGAATAGGAACTTGTAGGTGTTCTTGTGTATTTTATGTCTATAAAATAATTAAAGATACTTTATTTATATTCCAAAATTCCTTTCAAAATCATAAAATTCATTTCACATTCGGCTTATACCCTTCTATAATCAAGAACACCATGTCCCTAACTCATTGTCTATATACCCTACTTAATAAGACCCATGTAGGTGACTATTAACCCATTTTAACCTGGTAATGATACATTAATAATATCTCTTCAACCCCAATTTTATAAAAACTACATCCATAATCATCTTGGGTATACTCATGCTTCATGGAAGCCCAAATTGTATTCTCATTAGACTAGGACATCCCTTCCCTTAAGATGCTATTGTAGGTGCTTATTTACCTTGATTAAGAACTTGTTCATGATGTTGGTGGAGCTTATTTATAAATAATTAAGGTAAAAATATGAATTATTGATCCTAAATTAAAAATAATATTTCTAAAAACATCATTTTAACATCAAAAATAAGGTCACTACCTTAGACTGATATGCTCTACTTGCAGGGCCTACTTTAGGTGTTCATAACCTTGGCTGAGGTGATTATGATGGAAAAAGACCTTATTGAGTTCACCTTGAGGTTAAAAAACATTATTTACTACCTTTTACTCACTTTATATTTATAAATACCATCATAACACATGCCTAAGTTACTATTTGCTCATCTTACTTATTTGACCCTTATAGGTGTCAATTCTCATGTTTAAAGGGTACCCGTAGGTAGTCATAAGGGTCTATAAGACCTTGTCTTAACCCTTTCTTGATGAATTACATTTAATTTTACCTCATTAAATATTTTTATCCATCCTAATCATGGTTTTTATCCAATGTTACTCCTTAGGGTGTTAAACTTCATTTATAACCTCAAACCTGTAAGCTTTAATGAAGTGTTTAGTGTTTTCTTAGGCATATTTGAGGATGGAAATGACCTACCTTCCCACACTATCTAACCTATATTCTTGTCATGTATACTCTCTATGTCAGGGGATATAATATGGGATAGGATTTATTCTTTAGAACACTCTGTAATTATGTTTTAAGGTACCCACAAAAACCTCTTAGACCTCTATTTTGCCAATTTAGGGATTGGAGGCCTAAAACTCGGTCTTATTCCTAGAACATGTTTCCAACCTCCATGTTGCCAATTTAACACCTCATATGGGAATTAAATGTTCTACCCATTTTTTATTACATAAATAATAGTTTCAACACATGTTTAAGCACTCAAAAGTGGCTTTAAAACTCCCTACCAAGTCACCTATAGGTGGGTATTTACATATACACAAGTAGTAAGGAAATTTCAAATAGTGAACAAGGAATCCAATCCCTTAATGAGTTGTAAACCTACTTAAAATATTTAAAATTGACTCCTCAAACTTATAATGGTCTAAAAAATTATCAACACATGTCATTCAATGTGAATGTATCCTCCAAGCACCTTTATGCAAGCATATTCATGACAGACTAAAAGATAGATTACACATGACTATAAATCATAGAAAATTTTATTGAAAAGTGATATATTAAGGTTTTTGGAGGTTAATATATATTTTTAAACATGATAATTAACCTATCACAACACCTTGGAGCCATTTTTAAGCATGAAAACATAGAACATGGTTAAAAACTTGCCAATAACATAAAATGAGATTGGTCTAAAAACTTGAGGTGATTGGTTCTTAAAAATAACTTAAAAATTTAAAATAATCATGGATAACATTTGGGAAGGAATTAAACACCCTATATAACCAACATAATCAATTGGATTATACAAAGCTACTCAAACTGAGGCAAAACCTATAGGATATATAGATTAGTAGGTAGATTTTAAAGGTCAAGTTCTTAGGAATGGTTCATAAAGCTTAGAAAACCATTAATCTATAAAAAAAAATTAAATATTAATAAGTTTAAAATACACCCCCATTATAAATTTTTTGGAAACCTCACATGTTGACCATACTGAACAAAAACCTACATGTCACTTCTATTTGCCAAGAAGGGTGAAAAAGGATCAAAATGGTTTTGGCTTAAAAATGACACTTCCAAAGCATTCCAAATGTATAAATGAACATTAATATGGTGGAGAGTCACATTAAAACGTTTTCCCACATATCACACTTCCCAATGAGGTTATACAAGTGCTAAACTCTTATTTTCTTCATGAACACTACCCTTTTTTGAGGCACCTAACACTTTATAGTTAAAAATAATTTGTTAAGACTTGATATGACACATGGGGCATGAAATAACCCTCTATAATATTCACACTTCCCAATAAACCTATACAACTCATTAAATGCATCTTTTTGAACCCTAAAATGACTCAAAAAGACATGTTGGCTAATGAAATAAGTGATCAAGAATAATATATCATTGAATAACATTAAAAGACCTATGATATACCTCTTAAAACCACTAAATACCAATTTTTCACCTATAGGTGCCCCAATTTTACTTAAAAAGTTAAATTTGGTCAACAGTAATGTCCATGAGACTCAGCTAAAGAGGATTATGATCTAATCTAACTTGAGGAAGAGCCTTTAACATCATGTCCTTAAGGGTCAACCAATCCATGCATGTAAAAATTCTACCTAGCCTTTATTGAATGAGATTTTTTCCTAATCTCCTATTGTTCCAAGGAAATTTATATCCTTTTACTTCTACATCTATCATCCCTATATTATAAATGAGATGAGAAAAATCATCCATACTATCTAAAAATTATTGATTCCCCCCTTTTTATCCCCTAGATGTAAAGGAGAATTAAAATATCTAGCCATGATCTAAGAAAAATATTTACAAGTATTTCTAAAACCTTTTATATCTTCCCATAGCTTTCTAAAAGTCACTAAAGAATTTGGTTCATAAACGTTAGAGAAGATCCATTGTTTACCTTTGACTACATTAGTAAAAAGAACTTCCAAGTGATTCTAAGACATAAAGATAAGATCCATAACACATAATTTAGTATCACAAAAGGTGATGATACCTCTAAATATTCCTGAAGCACTAGTGAAAGTAGTTTTATCTTCTTTCTAATAAGCATTTTTATGATTATAAAAATAGGTTTCTTCTATTTTAGATTCTTGAATAGCCAAAATAGAAAGTTTATGAGTCCTAAAATATATAAAAAGATTTTTCTTTGAGGAAATATACATTCCTCTAATGTTCTAATAAAATATGAACATGATTAATTAAATGCATAAGGATTACCTCCCTTGAATGGAAGGTTTGATTAAACTCCATCTATAATTTCCACCTCAGTGATTTTTTTAAAGATTTTTTCTAGTAATTTTTCCAACTTTAGGAGGTATCTTTTGTGCAGGTCTTTTGATTCCCCTCCTAGTGGTGATAGAAGAAGTGGAACTATATTTAATGCCATTGTTAGGAATTAATAGGATCTCATGATAAAATTTAAATTCTTCTTGAGACCCTTTAGGAGAAGACTCTATTTGATGATTTAGGAAATTTATTTGTTCAAATCCTCTAAATTATTAATTTTTTTAACCTAATTCTGTAGTTCTTCTAGTTATGGTAGCACTTCAAACTAATTGGGGTACTTTGGGAAGACATGATTTTGAGTATATTTATCAAATAGATTATTGAATCATCCTGATTATTGTAATGAATATTTTTACATTGGTTGAGAATCTAGTTTTGATCTATTATTTCTAATTTGTTATAAGTTATAAGAATGCTATTGTATCTAAGGTAGTGAATTATTTTAAATTTGTTTCTAGATATTTGTGATTATTATGATCTATCATTGTTGTTATTTTAAAATCCTTGGATGATATACCTCATTTCTTTTATCAGGTGGGCTTTGACCTGAACCTATTTGAAGTGAGAAGCTACTAGACATATTTTTGATGAATGTCCTAGCTTATGAAATTTATCATAAGAAGGGATGATTTTTAAATTTTAATTATCTAATTTATAACTCCAAAGATAAAATTGAGGAATATTTAATAACTTATTTATTATATCATGAAGGTTTTAAGACAAAATCTAGTAGGAACTATTCTAGATTTGGCTTTAGTGGCTGAATCAAAAGCTATCAAATACTGAAAAGTCTTCTCAATAGTAATGAATAGATCTTCTTCCCAAATTTAAATTGGAAGACTAGGTAGATGCACCTATATAGGCTTTATATTAATATTTTCTATTTCTAAAACAAAAGTGATGTGCCATTTTTATAGAAAAAGGCTTGATTTACCGAAACCCTAGGGACCTCCTACTAGAATATGAGCACAATATTCTATGTTGTTGAGTCTGATCATGAATAAACCATTCACCATATCCAAAATGTCCATACGACCTTTTGGATTCCATTTTTCCCTAGACTAAGTTTTAAAAGTGTTAATATTAGGTCTATCTCCCATAAACTTGTCCACCAAGGTCTGTTCCATTTTGGATGAGGCTCAATTTATGAGAGGTGTAACTTGGATATGAAATTTATTTCCATATTTTATTGTATTGAGATATTCTAAAGTTATTATTTCTTTCTTATTCATCTAACCTAAAAGTTTAGAGCTCCAAGACAACTTACATATCACCTCTCTAGAGCTCTCTTTATCAAATATGTCAGGGTCACCTTTAAATATTTAATCTATTTCTACACTTTACCCTTCCTAGAACGAATCTCTACTCCCCCACATGAAGGGCCTCTCCCCCATAATTATTACCTTTTTCCTACTTAGATGCAGGATTTGAAATATCCTTGTCCCACTCATCTCTAATCCTAAGTTGTTCCATCACCGTCCAATCCTAATTATGATGGTGTACTTGTTGAGTTATCTATAAACTAGTCACATCCTCCAAATATCATCCTTCTTCTACACCATGACCACTGGGGAGGAATATTCATTTTGACTATGTCAGATGATTCCTACCTCCAAAATCTCATGTACAATATTTTTAATTTCACTCTTTTGGGTGCTACGCCCCTAACCTATCACATGTATGAGGATAGTATTAGTTGACTTGTGCCTTACTTATCCCTCTTTGACATTATATTAAATTTATCTATTATTTATTTAGATTATTAGGTTGTCTATGCTTTCTTTATATTAGTAGGTTGGCCTATGGAGTAACCATGGCCTAGTTCGACTATATATAAGAGGTAGTGGGTAAACATTTATCATCATATTGTGAATTCTACTCTTATTGAAGCTTTTGGAGGTTGCCCCCTCAAAGTGGCTTATCTATTATCATATATTTGGATATATTTTAGTCATATTTAGATATTATTTTTTTCTTATACTTAATTCTTGAAGTAATTTCATTACAAGTGGTATCAGAGCTGTGATTTGGGCAATCTTGTGGGTGAAACACTAAATTTTTAAATTTTGTGATATATAAAAAAGTTGTGAATTTCTCTTAAAATTTTTTATTGGAGGTGATAAATCATCACATTAAGCTTCCATTAAAATTTCAGCTCATTTGGATCTATTTTTCAAAAGTTATCTCTATTTTGTGGTTTTTCATAAAATTGCTCCATAGTGTGCAATTCAAAGAATTTTTCTGAGTTGTTTACATTTTTAGAAATATTAGAAAATTTTGGATATGGTTTTCTCTTTGTATATTTTTATTTGAGGCCGAAATAATTCCAAAATAGCTTGGTCAAAGTTGGGTCAAAAGTGTCAATAAGGGTCGACATCGTAAAACCCCTTTATGGCAGGTCCACAAAATCTGGGCCAAGGAAAGGGTGCTAAAACTCCAGGTAAAACTCATAACAAGGATGAGATGGAGTCAAAAAGGGGATGTAATAGACCTTTTGTACCAGGGTTTTCTAACATACATCACAAAGTGAGCTAGCTTGACTATAGTGTGTAAGGCATTCAGAGTGAGGTGCAAGACATACAATCTAATATGCAATCCATACAAGTTAGTTTGGGAGATATCATGAAGGCTTTGAACATTAATTAGTCAAATCATCAAGCTAACTCTATTTCACAAACCCACTAGGGTGGTTCTCCTAACCAGTCTACTTCAAATCCAACTCCATGGCCACAGAGGAACCTATTACCAAAGGTGGATATGCACAAATTTGATGGAAAATATCCACTCAATTGGCTCAACCAAATGGAGAGTTTTTTTGACCTACATCAGACTCCAAGTGGACAAAAGGTTACCATGGCATCCTTGTATCTTGAACCTGATCAATTCATTTGGTATCAATGGTTGTGTACTCAAAAGAAAAAGATGACTATCAATGTCACGTGGTCAATTTTTATAGAGGAGCTACAATTACACTATGACAATAGTGTGACAGAGAATTACTTCAGCCAACTAGCAAAATTGTGACAAACTAGCTTCATCAAGGATTATATTCATCATTTTCAAAACCTATCCTTACGTTTGGAGACAATTTTTTAAGCAAACTTAAATGACCTATTTTTGGGTGGACTCAAGGACCACATTCAACATGAGGTATGCATGTTTAATCCACTTAATATTTCTGAATCTATTGTCCTAGCATGTAGAGCTAAGGAAAAATTCATAGCCAACAAGAATTAGCCATTCACTCACTTCAAAGATCGTATCATATCGTCACCGACATTTCCTCTACCTGCTAGATTGACCCCTCAGCAAATTGAAGAGAAGCATGCAAAAGGATTATGTTTTGGTTGTGATAGCAAGTGGAGTAAAGGACATAGATGTGCCGAGAAGAAGTTAATCTACATTGAGGGACCAAATGAAGATGAAGAAGCAAATGATGCCTCCAATTATGATGAGGAAGATATAGAGGAGGTAACTGAAGATTCCCAACCTATAATCTCTTACCATGCACTTGAAGGTATTAGCACTCCACAATCTCTTAAGGTGGTGGGTTTCCTCAAGAAACAGAAGGTGACAGTGTTGGTTGATTCAAGGAGCACACATAACTTTATAAACCATAAGTTGGCCACTTGATTGAACTATTTCATCTACCCATCACTAAAATTTTAGGTCATGATTGTAGATGGTGGCACAATTAATTGTTTAGGCAAATGCCATAGTATTATGCTTACTATGGGTGGGTAAAATCTCAACTCTCCTATGTTTTCTATTCCCATGGGTAACACAAACATTATTTTGGGAGTCCAATGTCTCACAACCTTAGGTACCATTGAGATGAACTTCCAAGAACTATACATGTGGTTTCATTCTAAAGGTAAGAAAATTGAACTACATGGATTACATGTAAAATCTACACAATTGGTTAGTTCACATCAGATGACCAAGATGCTAAAAAAGAGGGAAGAGGGAATTATTGCATGATTATGCTCCATGCCAAAAGGACTACCACCAAAAAGATAACATGATCATGTCATTTAACTAATTATAGGTAGTCAACCACCAAATATCAAACCACATAGATATCCATATGCACAAAAGAGTGAAATTGAAAAGACGGTCCATGAGATGCTAGAGGCAAGGATCATCAATCATAGCCAAAGTGCATATTCATCACCAGTGGTCATGGTGTGAAAGAAAGATGACACATGGAGGATGTGCCCAGATTATAGGGAACTCAACAAGTACACCATCAAAGATAAGTTTCCTATTCCAGTAATTGATGATTTACTTGATGAGTTGCATGGTGCTAATTATTTCACAAAATTGGATCTTTGCTCGGGATACCATCAAATTAGAATCAAGGAGGAAGATGTTCATAAAACTACTTTTAGAACACATGAGGACCATTATGAGTTTTTGGTAGTGCCCTTTGGTCTTACAAATGCACCATCTACTTTTTAGAGCTTGATGAACACTATTTTTAGGCCTTTTTTAAGGAAGTTTGTGCAAGTTTTCTTTGATGACATATTGATTTATAGTCATATATGGGAAGCACATCTGCAACACGTGAAATAGGTGTTGATAGTTTTGGAGAAGCACCAACTTTATGTGAAGCCATCTAAATGTGCTTTCGGAGTATAGGAGGTAGAGTACCTCGGTCACATTATTTCCCATGAAGGGGTCAAATTTGATCCCTAGAAGATCAAAGCGATAATATAATGGCCCATGCCAAAAACTCTCAAAAACCTTTGAGGGTTTCTTGGACTAACAAGTTACTATAGAAGATTTGTGAAAGGTTATGGCAGCATAGCAGCTCCACTCACTACATTGCTAAAGAAGGATGCTTTCCATTGGAATGACGATGCCACCAAAGCATTTGAGAAACTCAAAGTAGCTATCTGCACTACTCTAGTTTTGGCTACTCTAGACTTCTCACAAACATTCACTGTTGAATGTGATGCTTCTAGGTCTAGATTGGGGGTAGTACTAATGCAGGAAAGAATACCCATTGCATTTGAAAGTAATCAATTCAAAGGTAAGAATCTACAAAAACCTATCTATGAGAAAGAAATGATGGCTATTATTCATGCAATTAAACAATGGAGGCCTTATCTGATTGGTAGACACTTTAAGGTGAAAATGGATCATGATAGTCTCAAATACTTTTTGGAGCAAAGATTATCATCTGAGGATCAACAAAAATGGGTAGCCAAAATGTTGGGTTATGATTTTGAAATCATCTACAAGAAGGGTAAAGATAATGTAGTAGTAGATGCACTATCCAGATAGGATACATCCACAAAAGCATTAATTTGTGCAATGTCCATATTGCAAACAGATTGGGTGGATGAAGCTAGGTTAGAATGGGAGCAAGACAAGGATACACATGTTATGATTTAGAATCTCCTACAAGTTAATTTATCCTTAGAAAAATTTTAATCTAAAGGTAGTATCCTATGGTATAAGGGTAGGTTATACTTGTGGAAAAATTTATAGCTTAAGCATAAGGTTCTTGCAGAGTTCAATGCATCTCCAGTTGGGGGACACTCAGGGTTCTTAAAAACTTATCATATAATTAATAAATAATTATTTTGGGAAGGACTCAAGGGGGATGTACAAAAGTTTGTGGAAGAATGCTTGATATGCCAACAAAATAAAGTTGAAATAGTTAGGACCCCAGGTTTGTTACAACCATTAGCAATTCCTAGTCAAAGGTGGGAAGAGGTTTCCATGGATTTCATCATTGGTTTGCCTTGTTCTAAAGGTAAGAATGTTATTTTTGTCATTGTGGATAGGCTTACAAAATATGCCCATTTTTGTGCTCTCTCACACCCATTTTTAGCAAGTACAGTCACGGCTATTTTTATGGAAGAGTTCTCAAATTACATGGAACCCCAAAAATAATTATAAGTGATCATGATCCCATTTAACTAGTAATTTTTGGACTAAACTATTTTCTTGTTTGGGTACTGAGCTAGTTCATAGCTCATCTTACCACCCCCAATCTGATGGACAAACTGAAGTGGTTAACAAATGTTTAGAGGGGTATCTCCATTGTTTTGTATCAGATAAACAAGAACATTGGGTTAAATCGCTACCACTGGTAAAATGGTGGTATAACACATCTTTCCATACCTCTTCTAAAATGTCTCCCTTTCTAACACTATATGGTTACCATCCACCTTCCATCACTTCTTCATTAAAGGTGCACACCAAGGTTTGAGACGTGGAAGAGCACATTCAAAATCAACAAGAGGTTTTGGCTAGTTTGAGAGAGAATTTGGCCTTGGCACAAAATATGATGAAGCAACAAGAAAATCAACACCGAAGTGAGTGAAATTTTGAGGTGGGTGACTGGGTATTTATTTGTTTACAGCCTTACAAGTAGATGTCCTTGAAGCAACAAAAAAAGGACAACAAACTTGCTCCAAAGTATTATGGCCCTTTTCAGGTTCTACAAAAAATTGGAAGTGTGGCTTACAAGCTCGAGTTACCTTATTCATCTCACATACACCAAGTACTTCATGTTTCTTGTTTGAAGAAGGTCAGTGGATAAAAAGTTTCTACCTATATAGAGCTCCCAAAACTAGATGAAGAAGGATGAGTCATTTTGGAACCAGAGAAGATCCTCCAAACACGTACTAAGAGGTTGAGAACCAGAGAGATTAAGGAATATTTGATCAAGTGGAAAAACCAAAGTAGTGAAGATGCAACTTGGGAAGGTGAAGAATTTTTGCAACAACATCCAGAGTTGTTCAATGTTGAGGACAATGTTGGTTTGAAGGGGAATGGCATGCTACGCCCCTAACCTATCACATGTATGAGGATAGTATTAGCTGACTTATGGCTTACTTATCCCTCTTTGACATTATATTACATTTATCTATGCTTTCTTTAGATTAGTATGTCAGCTATGCTTTCTTTAGATTAGTAGGTCAGCCTATGGAATAACCATGGCCTAGTTAGACTATATATAAGAGGTAGTGGGTAATCATTTATCATCATATTGTGAATTCTGCTCTTATTGAAGCTTGTGGAGGTTTCCCCCTTGAAGTGGCTTATCTATTATCATATATTTGGATATAATTTTGTTGTTATACTTAATTTTTGAAGCAATTTCATTACATTGGGAATAGGGATACATGTAGGGTATGATGTTGGGTGGTTTACTTCCTAGAATGAGCTTCATGGAATGATCATGCACATGATTATGAAGAAGTCCTTCTAGCATGTCACCAAAATTAACAAAATGGTCATCCATCACCCTTTATAAATTAGGATGTGTAGACTCCTTGGTTGGTTGAGCTTCTATTGAAAATAAGTGTACCATAAATCCTTCTATACCTTTTCTTAGAATCATTTTCATTTAATGGGAATTAGCTAGTTGTGGATATTTAACCCATAATCTATGTAGTTTAATGGTCTTACCTTCTGAATGAAACCCCATGAATAGTTCTTGTAAATTCATCTCAATAGTTACCAAAGTGGTGAGCCACTACATTCCAAAAATAATGTCAACTCCTCCCATGGGAATATAAAACATAGGGGAATCTAGAAAATAGCCTCCCATACCAAGCTTAATGCTATGTCATTTTATATAATAGTTGATTATACCACTATCTGCAACCATGACCTATAATTTTAGAGTTGGGTAAATGAAATAGTTTAATTGACTACCCAACTTACTATTGATTAAGTTATGTGTACTCATAGAGTCAATTAACACAATCACCTTTTGTTTCTTCAAGAAACCCACCACTTTAAGAGTTTGAGGAGTACTAATTCTTGAAAGTGCATCATAGGAAATAGTAGGTTGAGAATATTTAGATTAATTCTTAGGTAATTCAAAACCTACCCTTAAAGCCTCATCACCTTCTTCCTTCTCGTTTCCATTTTCAATGTAAAACAACATCTCTTCAACATATCAATGTCCTTTGTTCGATTTTGTATCACACCCAAAACACAAACCTTTTGCATGTTTTTATTTAACTTGCTGAGGTGTCAATCTGGTAGGTTGTGGAAATGATTTTGTTGGGAAGGTATGTTAAACTACATTAGTGAAAGGTCTTCATTTTATCAACTCTTTTTCCTCCTCTAGATTTTCCCTTGGTATGGATTTAAATATATTACTAGGATGAAACATGTGAACCTTGAATTGGATGCTAACTTTAAGGCCACCAAAAATAAGTCATTCAAATTTTCCTTAGTAATGTTTTCCACATGTAATGATATAATTTAAAATTGATGAGTCAAATCCTTTACCTACCTAGTTTAGTGTGACTCAGGTAGCTGGTTGAAGTCATTTTTTGATACATTGTTATGATAGTGGAGCTACAACTCTTCAAAAAATATAGACCAAGAAACCAACATACCTTTCTTTTTATTTTGATTACACAACCAATTATACCAAATAAACTAATTAGGTTCAAAATATAAAGAGTCCATGACCACATTTTATGAATAGGGAGTATAATTTACATCAAATAAATTTTCAATTTGAGTAATCCATGTGAGTGGATAATTATAGTAAAACTTGTGTAGGTTCACTTTCGGTAACAACTTCATACTATGGTTGTTTTTGTGATTGTTTATAGGAGAAGAACCAAACTGAAGTGGTCAAGTGTTATTTTTTAATTATTGATTTGAAAATTTGGCCAATTGCCCATTCATTTATTTTAATTTATCTCAAAAGCTATTCAAGTCCCTTCTCATCCATGTGAGGTTCCCTTTAACCACATCAAGATCATATTTATAAATATGCACTCCAATGCTAGCTTAAGTTGTTGAACTACCTCTAAAATACTTAAATCAAAAGTTGTTAACTCCATGTCATATTTATGAGGAGTTATAGCTATTTATTTGCCTTTCCCATGACCATAATTGCTATTACCTTCCATGTCCAAACCCTATGAGGGTCATGACCTAAAAAAATGTATCAATATATGATACCATTACGATTACCTTCACAAAATGAATCTAATGATTGCTAATATGTATAAGGGTGAAAATTTTCATCTCAAAAAAGTGTACTGGTATAATATACCATTTCAATCATGTCATAGAGATGAATCTAATCACTGCTATTTTTCACAAGGTAAAATTTTCTAATATTATAGGAGATAAAATGCACAGTGCACCAACTAGATCCAAATTTAGGCCTCTAATGGACCTAATAACTTGGATTGTCTCATCCATGAAACCTTTCACATATATGATTAAGTCCATAAAATTACACTCATACTAAACAATAGTGTCACTCCCCTTTTAAAGGTCATGAAATTCATCCACTTTCTTATACACATATCAATGGGATAGGTAGCATGAAATAAAATGCTCTTCCAATAATTCCCAAGTGAGGGAAGTTGGTGTTAAGTATAATTTCTTCTCTTCACCCTCCCATGACATCTTGGTTACATCTCTAATAATATGGGTACCTAATAGGCCTTCCCATTGGAGTCATAATAATATAATCTTCTACAACAAATGCTTTTTATGTACCATCAAAAGTTAGAGGGTGTAGCTTGATGAAATCATTCACTAAATCTACAAGCACATATTTAAGATATGGTCTATGTGTCATCTATCCCATCACTCATCATGGTGATGCAAACCTATATAACCCTAATAATGGTGATGGGGAGGAATCTTAAACCTTTCTATTTCAACTAATTCTTTATTATCTTAGGAATGTCATGTAGAGTGCCTTTCTACTTCATGCTAACCCAAAGGTAATCTATCCTATAAAACATCCCTCATTTATTGCATGGTTTAGAAGAGTTGGGCCCTGATTTCATTTACTCCCTAGTGATTAGGAGTCTTATGCTTACTAAGGGGATCTGTATCATGATTTGATCAACATACCCCTCTCATTATACATACTAATAGGTAAGACATCAGAATATATGTAGAAACTAGAAATCCAAAAGTAATTTAAATTACTTATAGATCCTAGTGTTGTAACTTAATCTATGATACCAAAATGTCATGCCAATGTTTTCCTTAAAAATAAGCATGACATAGTTAAAATACAATTGATCCATTAATAAAACATAAGAAAATACAATAATTCATTTTGACTATAACACTCATCAAATGCCTACCACTATCACCATTCCATAGTCAGATCATGTCATAAATCTATTGGCCATAATCCTAATTTGATTTTCCAGCTTTCAAAATTATCTATGATTTCATGTCAAATATTATTTCCCTTATGATGTTGAGATGGTCATTAATACAAACCTAGTTTAAGATGATATAACCAACATAGACATGGTTGCTTTGATGGCCTCTAAGACCATGCAAGTTATTCCTCAATCTCTTGGGGATATTATTTTCCACATGGCATCCTAAAAATTATATATGGGGAGCACATGATTTTTATTTATACCCACAAAAATTGGACTATGGAATATAAAGATGATGTTATATGATAAGATACTGCTAACCCATTAGC
The DNA here is from genome assembly GCA_037957365.1 of Torreya grandis. Lineage (NCBI taxonomy): Eukaryota > Viridiplantae > Streptophyta > Pinopsida > Cupressales > Taxaceae > Torreya > Torreya grandis. Next base: position 2,580,952 of record JARHVA010001729.1, read on the forward strand.
CTGGGGTTGAGCCTGATATATGGATAAATCTAGGATCATGGTTCTCTATGACAATGTCACATGGAAACATCTCACTCTCCTATTTCCTTGGAGGCTCCACATATTGTATAGTCCTCTTTGGTATTGTGGCTCACTAGGATGATTCCACATGGTAACATCTCACTCACTTGTTGGCTTGGTATTGACAATATGTTAAACAATACTTATTAGATTATTTTCTAATGATCCAAAGTTATTTTTAATTAGTTTTCTTTGTTATGTTAAATAAGATTTGGTTCAAATGTAATTTGAAAACTTCAACCACTCCATGAAGCTTTATAATCTTTTAGATTGTTGTAAATATTTATCGAAGATAATTATATTTCTATTGTTATGTGAAATGTTGAGTTCATGATGTAAATCTTGGTGCTTTATGGGCCAACAGTGGTATCATAGCTAGATATCTATGAAGGATGACTTGAAAAAGATAAGGTTAAAGAGAGAATATGAAAAACCCATTTTTTATTGGGAATAAAATGATATGTTATGAATGAAAGACAATAAATCCTATGGTTTGTAAATGAAAATAACTGCATGAAAGAAGTAAGCAATCTGAGTGAAGGGAATCATTTAGAGAATGACCTGCTCTCTATAGATTATAGTGCCTATGACACATCACTCTCTATTACTATGCTTTTTATATTATAATGATTAGTTTTAAGTCATTAAAATCACATTGAATAGATCATTAATATTATGTCTATGTTTTGGCATCTCTAGCAACAATATGGCACAATAAACTAGAAAATGGCATAGTAGGGCTTGATAATTTTGTTTTACTTTTTCTTATGGGATCTAATAAGAAATCCAATGCATTTTTTTCCATAAAATTAAAAATCAACACATTTTTCCATGTTAGGAACCTTTCTTTTTTGTCATAAAACTAGTTTTACACCTGCATATTAAATTTCCTATAAAATTTTAGTTAATTTAGTATTACTAATTTTTTTTTCCTTCGCTATACAATGAAAAGGGGAATACCTTAAATAAAGCATTGGAATTTAGAAAAATGAATTATAGAAACTACATATATTTCTAAATCAAATGAAAGTTTGAAACTATGTATTTTAAATGAATACATAGAAAGGTTGGTAAAACTAGTTTTCTAAAAGCCTAGAGAATATTAAGAGGTCAAAAGTTCAAAACATTTAATGTTACTTTTTTGGTCACATTCATCATTGATTTACCAGAACTATAGTATATATTTTATGGAATCATTATTTTTCCTAAACATGGTCATGCAACCAGATGATTTTAGGTTTCTTAATGCTATAGACACATTATAATGGTTAATTTCGAAATTTGAAGTGTCCTTATATGATTTATACAATAAATTTATATAAATTGATGTATAAAGGTGCATTTTTTGTTGAAAATGACACCGTAAAAATTAATTTTTTATAATGTCACCTCATGCTTATGATTTTGAAGACAATATCATCCATTACATGTCCCATGATCCATTTGATTGACACCATCTAAGTGACAACTAGAGGTTGGAAGATCTTTGGAGGTTCGACTATTACCCTCTCCATTTAGCTATTCACTTAGAGTATGGTTTCAATTCTTGAATGGAAATTTTTGGCTTGTGTTTTTATTTTCAATTCCATTTTTTGCTTTTTATATTTGATATTCATAATATAAATTGGAAAAAATTAATTGTTTTTGTTTTTCTTGATGCATAGCTTCTCACCTCTCACCTGATAGGGGAAGAAGATTTAGGCATTGGTTAGAACTTCAATTAGTCATTGGTGAATGTATGAGTTAATAGGGATTGTTATTACCAATAATGTTGATCAAAGGTCATCAACATTTATTAGACATTAGGGAGATGTGTAATATAGAGTATGGGTTTGTCACTTAGACAAGCTCCTATGTGGGACCTTATGTGGGTCGATGTAGTTGGACATACTAGATAATTTTCTACTATATTATAGTATGTTTATCATCAAGGATGAATAGGCCTTGATCATATTCATCAGCTATCTTTTGGCAAAACTCATAGGGGTAGGCTTCTTTATGGATCAAGATAATTTTTGATCAATGTTAGAGGTACAATATACCACTTGTAGTTAAAATAGAGTTTATTTGATGGATTTAAAATCATTTCTCTAGTTCAATCATTTTTTATAACCATTTACATCAAGGGGAGTTTGTTGGATTATTTTATAATGATCCAAAGTTATTTTTAATTAGTTTACTTTGTTATGTTAAATAAGAGTTGGTTCATAGGTTAGTTAAAAATCATAACCACTCTGTGAAGCTTTATAAGATGTCATATTGTTGTAAATATTTATCAAAGATAATTCTATTTTTGGTGTTATGTGAAATGTTGAATTCATGATGTAAATCCTACTACTCTATGGGCCAACAATACTAATGTCACTCTTGGATTAGTAGGATGGTGACATGTATCTTCCTCTAAACCACTCATCAAAGTCACAAAATTTGACTAAGTAAAAATGAAAGAAAAGAGCCCTAAAATTAAATGCATAATCCTTCAAGTCATTAAACTACTTGGATAATTAGGACATGGAGGCATTGGGGTATTAAACCCAATGACTTAGTCCCTTTGAGCTTCTACACTCTTAGACATTACCTCTTGGTAGTTTCATTAAATTATTTAGTATTAGAGGCTTAAGCTTCTAGATAATCCTTCAAGCTATTGGGATGATTCCATGTGGCATCAACCTACCAAATTTCAAAAATATTGACATTTGACTAAGGAAAAAGCTGAAAAAAACTAAAGAAAAAAGGGTTAAAACAAGCCATCAAATTACTCGACAATGAAAAATGACTAAGGTAAAAATCAATCAAGAGCTTGATAATTAGCTAAGGCATATTCTAAATTAAAACATAGAGATTAATATAAAACTAAAAACATGGAAAGTACAGATATGCATGCCTACATTATTGTCAATAAGTAAAGAAAGATGTAAAAGCTTAATTGAAGCTAAGAACATGATTCTAAACCAATAAAACCATTGGTTTAGTCATTCTATCAAATGAGCATAATTACTCAACCCAATGTCTCTAAAGGAATGTCTTGCTAAAAACCATGCCAAAGATCTAAGATTAATGAAACTTCATCAATTTTATAAATGACCTAGTTATTGTGAGGCATAAAATAGGTAGCAAATAAACTAAAAAAGCTTAGGGGATTCTTACTTTACATAATTACTCCTTCTCAAGGGTGTAAATACAAATGGTCATAACCAAACATAACTCATTTAACCAAAAAGATGAAACACGAAGATAACACAAGTCCCTATTCATGAATGGCATAATAATACTAGAAAACATCACTGTTTAATTTATTTTAACAAGTTGAATCATTCTTCCCAATAAAAATATCATAGATATTTATCTAAGTTTCACTTATTTATGATAATTTTAATTCCATTAATAATTATCATTTAGATAAATAGAGATACATAATGCTTAATAAACCAGTTACTCATGTCAAGAATATAAGCAAGGAAATCAATCTATTTATTCATTTAAAATTGCCTTAAAGGCTGAAGACTTTAATAAATACATGACTCTTTCCAATATCTTATAAATTAAGCAATTATAAAAAATTCCATCTCAAATGGACATAGAGGTTTTAATAAATAGAAGCAGATGTCTTATTCCATAGTTGGAATATCATCCAAACTCTATATTTATCAAGAATATTACAATATGACTAGTTATTAAAGCATTAATGATATGAAATTACTCATAATTTTAATTAAAATATAAGAGCCACATCTCAAGGCCTGAATAAATCATGGAGGACTAGTAAGCATTCAATGGTGCTCCTCATCTGCTCCCAAACATTTGTTAGACATAAGAAGGAAGGCTCATTGCCCAACCTTTTATCATCATCAAACTACTACTATAGACACCCCTGAGATCAAGACTCCCAACTATGATCATGTTTATATCATAAGTAAGGCATGGGTGAATATCTAAGTAAGTGTATTTGACACAAGGGAATGACCAAGTTAAAACCTATAGTCCTATTCCTAGTTCTTTCCCAAAGAGATTCCCAATCCCAAATACAAGCAAACAAGAATTCAAATTTTAATGAAATTACTTATATGATTCATAGTAATAGAATTATAAATTGTGTAATTAAGGGTAGAATAAAGGGATCCATAACAATAATTATCAAAAGAGTAAAATACTTGAATATTATTATTAAACCACTTCAAAGGGGAAACCTCCCCAAAATATGCAATAAGAATATAATTTATAATATGATGATAAAATATTAAATGTTGCCTTCTATATATATTTTACAAAGACAAGGTTATTCCATAGGTCCACCATAATAATAACATAGGCAAATGCAACAAGTTAATAGAAGGTGTGTAAGCCACAATTCAACCACACAAATTCCCTAGACACATTATAGGTTAATGGAATACCATTCTTCTCCCCTTAAAAATAACATTGTCCTCAACATTTAATTAACCCAAGATGTTGTTATAGTAACACTTCATCCTCCCATATTACATCTTCAGAATGAAGGTTCTTCCATTTGATCAAATATTCCTTAATGGCTCTAATTTGTAGATGTTTAGTGTCTATGTGAAGGATCTCTTCAGGATCAATAATGACTTGATCTTATTCATCCAATTTAGGTAAATTAGTTTGAGTAGAAACTCTATGTCTAATTAAATTGTTTAGGTAAGACACATGGAATATCATATGTATCTAAGTGGATGGGGGTAATTCTAGCTTATAAGCCACACTACCAGTTTTTTTAAAGATCTTATAAGGGCCATAATAATTAGGTGAAAACTTTTTATCCTTCTTTGTTGCTTAAGAGACATTTAATTGTATGGATATAAATTAAAAATACCTGATCACCTATGAAAACATTCCTTTCACTATGGTTTTGATATACTTATTGTTTCATTCTATTTTGTGCCATTGATAAATTCTCTCACAAATTTAGTAACACCTCTTATTGATGGTTAATATGTTCCTCAACAACTCAAACCTTAGGATGCATTGTCAAAGATTAAGTGATGGATTTGGGGTGATACCCATACAATTATTGAAATGGAGATATCTTGGAATAAGTGAGAAAAAATTGGTATGCCACCATTCAACAAGTGGCAACCAATGAACCCATTTGTCCTATTTGTCATAAATAAAATAATGAAGATACCCTTTTAGACATTTGTTAAATACCTCTATTTATCCATCATATTAATGAATGATAGGATGAGATATGATCCAAGTGGGTTCCCAAACATGCAAATAATTTAGACCAGAAATTAATACTAAAATTGGTATCTTAATCACTTACAATGATCTTTGGAGTACCATGCAATTTTTAAATTATATGAAGAAAAATAAAAGCTTGTGTACTAGCAAAAACTAATTTTGGTAAGGAAAAGAAATGAGAATACTTGGTGAGTTAATATATAACTACCATGATAATAATTTTACCCTCAGACCATGTCATCTTTGTAATGAAATCCATGGAAACCCCCTCCAAATGCTGGCTAAGGATGGATAATGGTTATAAAAAACCTGGGGTCTTAAGGGTTTCACCTTTATTTTGTTCACATAACATGCATTCAACCACATGTTTTTCCACATCTCCCTTGATTCCTTCCCAAAATAAATACTTATTTATATTATGATATGTTTATAAAAATATGGAATGACCTCAAAGTGAAGAGGCATGAAGTTCCTGAAGAATTTCATGTTTAAGGAGAGAATGCTCATAGAGCTATAATCTATATTTATACCATAATGTATTCCCATTTCATGTAATTTTTTTATATTCATCAAAACCCTAATAAATATTTTGAATAAAATAATTGGTAGTAATATAATTCTCTCATTTACATCTTTCTTCCTCCATCCAATCTTCCTACCACATGGTCATGGTGCATAATAATGCCTCAACTAAATCATCCCATCAAGAGAGAAAATCTACCACCACATTCTCTTTTCATTTCTTATACACTGTTTCAAATTCATATCCTAACATTTTATTCTACAATTTATATTATTTTTCAAATTATAATCTTTTTTCCAAACAATATTTGAGGCTATCATGGTCAATCTTTACCTGTAAGTGATGACCCCTCAAAAAAGGTCTCTATTATTTCATTGCATGTAGAATAACCATAATCTCTTTCACATAGACTAGTTTAAGATTTTTTCCCTTTATTTGGTAACTATAAAATTCTATTTGTCTAATTTAAATCATTATTATATCCACCATGTCATATCTTGATGCATCACACTCCACAACAAATATTTTTGAAAAATCAAGAGTAGCCAAAACTAGAGTTATGCATATATTCATTTTCAACTATTTAAATTATTTGGTAGTTGAATAAATCCATTAGAAATATTATTTATTAAATAAATAGGTGAGAAAGGATGAAACTCTACCACAAATTGTTATAAACCTACAATAGTAACCAATTAACCCTAGAAATCCTCAAAGGTCTTTGATAGTCTTGGGAACCTGTCACTCCATCATCACCTAGATTTTTTAGGATCAAATTTAAATCCTTCATGTGAAATAGTAAAACCCATGTACTCCATCTCTTAGACACAAAAATAAAATTTGGAAGGTTTTCCATAAAGTCGATGTTGTTTAAAACTCAAAGTACCTATTTCACATATTACAAATGGTGTAACCAATTTTATTCTAGATGAGGATATCATCAAAAAGACACTAATAAAAAATTTATCAAAAATGGTCTAAGAATAATATCCATCAAACATTCAAATGTATATGGTGTATTTGTGATTCCAAAAGGAATGACCATAAATTGATAATGGCCTTCATGAGTTTTGAAAGTTGTTTTAAGTATGTCCTCATCATAGATATGAATTTGATGAGACATAAAATGAAGGTGTAACTTGGTAAAATAAGAAACACCATGTAATTCATCTGGAAAATAATTAATTATTAGAATAAAAAACTTATCTTTGATGGTGTAATTGTTGATCTATCTATAGTCTAGGCACATCCTCTAACTACAATCCTTATTCCACACCATGACTATTGGGGATGAATATTCATTTTGACTATGTCAAATGATTCCTACCTCCAACAACTCTTATACCATATTTACAATTCCATTCTTCTATGTACATGGTTACCTATAGGTTATGATGCTGGGTGGTTTACTTCCTTAAATGATCTTAATGGCATGATCATGTGCATGACTTTTTAGAATTCCTTCTAGCATGTCACCAAAAAAATTAGAATAGCCATTGAACACCCTTTGAAAATCAAGATGTGTAAACTCCTTGGTTAGTTAAAACTCTAAAAAAAATAATAATGCCACAAATCTATTTACACCTTTCCTAATAATCATCATAATTTGATGAGAACTAATTAGTTGTGGATATTTAGCACATAATCTACATAGTTCAAAGGTCCTACCTTATGAATGAAACCTAATGATTAGTTCTTGTAAATACATCCCAATAGTACCCAAAGTTCTGAGCCACTACACTCCCAAAATAATTTCATCTCCTCCCATGAGAATAGCCAACATAAGGGGAATCTATAAAGTAGTCTTACATAGTAACATTAATGTTATGGCATTTATAGAATAGTTGATTATACCACAATCTACAATCATGACACGAAATTTTGGAGCTAGGTAAATGAAATAGTTCAAACCAATATCCAACTTACTATTGATGAAGTTATGGGTATTCCCAAAGTCAATTAACACAGTCAACTTTTATTTTATTAGAAAACCCATCACCTTAAGAGTTTGAGTAATAATGCCTAAAAGTGCATGACATGAAATAGTAGATTGAGAATCTTTAGGTTCTTCTAAACCTACCCCTAAATAGTCATTATATTGTTCCTCATCATTATCAACTTCAATGTAAAATAACTTGTTTTCATCACATCAATTTCCTTTGATCCATTTGTTATTGCATCTAAAAAACAAACCTTTTACACACTTTTCTTCAACTTGTTTAGGTGTCAATCTAGTAGGCTATGTAAGTGATGGTATTGGTAAGGTACATTCATGAACATTAGTGAAAGGTCTTCATTTATTCAACTCTTTTTCCTCTTCTAGACATGATCTTGGTATGGATTTAGATACATTACTGAGATGAAACATGTGAACCTCTAATTGGATGTTATCTTTAAGGCCACCTAGAAATTGGTTAGTCAAATTTAATTTACCAATATCTACCACATGTAAGGAGATATTCTAAAATTGATGAAAGTAATACTTTACCATCCCAATTTTCTACAACTTGTATAGTTAGTTGAAGTAGTTTTTTGAGACCTTATTGTGATAGTGGAGTTAAAAATCTTCATAAAATATAGACCAAGAAACTGAGACACCCTTATTTTTATTTAAAAAACACAACCAATGATACTAAATAAATTGCTCAAGTTCTAGATATAGAGAGGCCATAACCACCTTTTATGAATAGGGAGTCTAATTTAGATCAAATAAATTTTAAATTTGAGTAATTCATGTGAGTGGATAATTACCATTAAACTTACGAAGGTCTACTTTTGGTAATAATAACTTCATACTATGATTAGCATTATGATTGTTTGGAAGAGAATAACCAAATTGAAGTGGTTGAGGGTTATTTTAAAATTATTAAGTTGAAAATTTGGCCAATTTCCAAGTGATTTGTTTTAATTGATCCCATAAGCTATTGAGGTCCCCTCTCATACTTATGAGGTCCCCTTTAACCATATTAGGATCATCTTTCTATACCATGTCCTACAACTCTAACTTATGTTATTGAACTACCTCTAAAATACTTAGATCAAAAACTACTAGTTCCATGTCATCTTTGTGAGTATTTTTAGGCAATTCTTTCCCTTTACCATGACCACAAGTGTTAGGCCCTACTATCCACAAATTCTAGGAGGGTCATGACCCTAAGAAAATGTATTGGTAGATGATACTTGTTGTCACTTAGATTTGTGCCCTTTGAAGAGATGAAAATCTCTCCTCATCCAAGTGTCACAATGGAATCACCTCTAGGCTTGTGGGTAGCCTAAGGAATGAGGTGAGTCTCTACATAGGGATAGCTCCCTTGATGTACCACTTAGGATTTAACCTACTACTAATTTTGGGGGGTGAAAAGAGAGAGAGATAACTGAAAGCAAATCTAAACTAAGGGGGTGATGCACTAAATAAATTTGTTTACTTCCAACCAATACATTTTACACTTGAGACAAAGAAACAAACTAAAAATACACTCCTTTAATCTTCATCTTCTCATATAAATGCTAAATTATGAGGTCATGGATTAATTTGAAAATATATGATGAGTATGAAATAGGCCTTGAATGGAACCAAAGAAAATATTAACTCATTAAAAATATCACATACACTAAAACACTTCACATTCCCTACAAGAAGTTTTCCAACAGTAAACAAGGTGAAAGAATGAGACCACATGCTAAGAATCCATAATATTCACTAAACAAGATTCATCATTCAAGTGGGAAACATTTATGAAAAATCATGAAGAGATAAAACTTAGTAATTTTATTTATCAAAAGGTATACAAATGAGTAGGCCTTCACCATACTAAAGTGGAGCATCCGATACAATGCCAACATGGCCAACTTTTATAGAGTTTGAGAGAGACAAAGAGATAAGAAGAGAAGTCCAATGGTCACAAGGACACTTCTCAAGCTGAGAATAATATTTATCCATGTATTTGAAGAGGATATGGGTTAAACCATGAAATTTTAATAGCAACAATTCTCAATCCAAATCATCAAAGTTATACAAAGTGGCCTAAATGTCTTTTTATTGTACATAAAAATGCCTTCATGATTAGGTCTATTTGAGTGATTTTTAACTTATAAATTTTAGTTCCAATTATTTAAATATAATTTTATGATATTATACATTCCTCTCCATGCATTGGTTTCATGTTTGGACTTCTAGAATCACCTGAAAGAGAGCCATCGTCACCTACACTCTAGGAAAACTCCTTTTCATGAACCTTGCACACTTGTATTTAATTTTGGATTTATTTTTTAATTAAAATATGTAAAATTTAGTATTTTACATTATAAAATATCATCCATGGCCTTTTAAGTACTAGGGGCTCCTTAAAATCACTTTAATTTAAGATTTCCTCCATTCTCTCTAGCTTGCCCAATATGTTAGATTTGACTGGCTAAGTTGAAACACCTATTTAGGGAAATTATAATATATTTAAATTCATGAAATAAATATTATTATTTATTTTAAGTCTTAATATTTATCTCAAACTTCATTTTATCTCCTAGCTCCTCCTATAACCTACACAATACACAAAATAGTGAGAAAAAGCCTATTTATCCCCCCATCCATACAATTCCATAAAAATAATCATGGTATTAATTATAATAGGGTATTAATATATAATATAAAATAATCAATATAGACAAACTATTTCATTTTGGTAGCTATCCAACTTCATTTTCCAAGATTGGTCCTTAGCAAGGGTTTAGTAGGGTTTTAGGCATGTTTTTGGTCTTAAGATTGGTTCATAAAGATATAACCTCAAATTTTATAGATAATTAAAAAAATGTGGCCTTAAATACCATTTATAACATTATAAAACTCTTTTATCTCCCATGTAGACCCTCATGAGATATATGAGCAACCAAAGTCCTCTTCTTGAGCTTATTTTCATCATTTTACACAAGTCTAAGTTGGTTTTGGACCAAAATGGTTTATCCTTGATTTTATATGTAAATAAATAGAATTTAAAATATTTATAATCACAATTAATATTATATAATTCATAATAAATTTCATATCATGTTATACTTCTGAGTGACTCCTCATTGCTCATTACGATTAGTCTTTACCTAACGGGGTTGACTATACTCGTAAACTTAGAATGATCTATGATGTTTTATTTTTCATCAAAAATATTAAAAAACCTCTAATATTATCTTATTAATGTTTTTAAATAGTTTTAAAATATCATCTCATTCCAAAATCAAAAATGACCCTCGATTTGGCCTCTAGGCTTAGTCATGCCTAGTGGGCCTATTTGCAACCTTTGATGGTTTGGACTAATATGACTAGATTCACCCCTATGTGAGATAATTTACATATTTTCATATAAATATTACATCTTATTCATAATTAAAACATGATCCTCCAATAGTTTGGCTCATCTTTTTAGTCATACTCCTCAAAAATACAATTTGATGTATCTAGGGAAGTACCCCCTATCTAAGACAAAACAAGAGGTACTTACCCTATTTTTTTTTATAAAATATAGGTATTTAAGGATATTTTATAATTTTTAAGGATATCCTCTAAAAAAATTTAACCTTTGGATAGGTCATATGACCTCTCAAATGCTCTATATTCCAATACTGAACCTGCTAGGTAAGGACTGTATGCATGCTTTTCTAAGTAGACTGTATGCTACATGGTGAGGGTTGCTCGTTCACTTGGTTTAAATTATTTATGTTATATTCAATGTGTGAAGATAAAGTTTTAGGTTTTAAATACCCATCCACCATTATATCTTATTACAAACTCTCTCCCATTCTTAGATTCTCAAGACTATCTATCCAATATAGATTATGCTCTACCTTTTGGGGTGATGCATGTAGGTGGTTGTGCCTAGATGAGGCTTGGAAAAAAGTGTATATAACATATTTATCTCTTAAAATATAATTTTACTAAATTTTTATCCCACTTGGTTACTCTTTAACCTTTCATTATACTAAACTTCTCAAAACTGAGTTCAAACATGATTGTGATTGTGTTTTCTCTTGGAGATACCATTGCTTTTGCCCCTATAGGTGTGTGATTATGGATTAAAATTGAAATAATGAATTACACACTCTTCCTATGTTAACTTTAACCATTTATTATCCATTTTTATTGACTATACAAATAATTCAAGCATTCAAATATCACCTTCTAGGTAACTGCCTAATAGAGACACAAATGTTTGCCCATGCTTGTTAGGTTCATATATGGTTCAAGTTTAAATATTAATTTTTCTAGTCATAAATATAAAATCCATGGTTTTTTAAAATTATTTACAACCATTTCATGCTTCACTAGGCCCTTATTACTTCTACCTTGTCATGACTATGATTGTGTTTGTTATCTCTTAGACCTGGTTGGCTATAGGTTACTCACAACCTTGTGAGTGTTCATATTGCTTTAATTTGTATTCTATTGATATTAAATACTCTTCTTGAATCCTGTCAACTCCCTAAGGTACTTAATCTTACCTTATATTTAACATTAAAGTGTTAAAACACTATCAAACACATGTTCATAGCTCATTATCAGTCATCCTTATTATAGGTTCCCAATTAGACCACCTGTATAGACTAAGATAGTTTAGGGATCAAAATATCATATATATATATACTACTTTTCATGGTATATTTGATCATGATTTCTTCATTCAATCATTGAAAACTTTCAATATATGGTACATAGGAAAATATCTAACCTTGGATGAAGGATTCCTCTTTGAGGTCACAGTCATGTAGAGTTTATTGAAGTATCTCAATGCTTTTTAAGGCATAATTGAGATCTCAAACAACATACCTTCCAATTTTATCTAGACTCCAAACTTGGCATGGATGTTTTCTATGTTAGGGGATATAAGATAATCTAATTCATGAGTTTCAAAAGTTATTTCCATCATGATATAAGATATTACCAAAACCTTCTAGACCTTTGTTTCACTCTTTTAAGAACAAGACCATTGAATACACAATCATCTACCTTTATAGCATGGTTGCCTTTCCATTTGACATTCTACCTCCTCAAAATACATTTTCATGAAGTTTGATTCATCTTATAACTTGCATTAGAACTTGATTTTTAAGACCAACCAATCAAAAGTATGTTTCAACTCTTTGTCAATTCACTTGTAGGTGCACCCTTTTGAATATGCAGATAATGAAGGGGAATGTGGACAATATGCATAATCTAGGCCTCATAAGGCAGACATAGATTCCATACTATTACTTCAAAGATTGATTTTCACTATAGTAATATTGAAACCACTCTCTAAAACTCTTATTCAATGTGTGTGATATTCCCCTATATTGATGTATGGAATGTACATTCATGGCTGCCTAGTTGTGTTTAAGCATAACATGAATAAAAATAATTAACATGCTTATATAATGAGGCTAATAGGTGAATATGGGAAACCAAGAGATATTTTTGAAACATGTGTAAGGACCTATCATATCCATTTGAAACCATGAAAAAGCATAGAATTCCTAAAAGTGGAGAAAAACTACTAATCAACATAGAATGCACTAATCTACAAATTTGAGATGATATCCTCATTAAATTAGACTAAAAATTGAATAAAATATTTTGATACATGATGGTACATATCCAAAATAATATGGATCAAATATTATAAATTAGTTTGTATGAAGTTGCTCAAACTAATGGAAAATTGACAGGGTACATAGATGATCGGGCAATTTTAAATAGTCCACTTAAAATGGATGGTTAATGAAGAAAATTTGACCATATATAAAAATTATTATATGTATTTCAAGGTCTCTAAGTGTACACAATCCTAAAAAGATATTCTACCTGAAACCCTTTTTTTGCCATACTAGGTGAAAACCTACAAGTTACTTCTTTTTCCCAAGGATGAAAAAAGGTAGAATGGTTTTGAGCAAAAAATGAATTTTATAGATCAAACCCAATGTATATATATGATTTAGGAAGATTTAGGGAAGTTTCATTTCATCCTTTCATATGGCATTCTTCCCAATGAGCCATACATGTGTCATTTTCTTCCTTTTCTTAAGGAAAACTAACTTCCTTCTGATTAACCTACAAATTTTTAGTTTTTTTGTTACTTAACACCTTTTTGGACACATGGGGCATGAAATAACCTATTTAAACTTTAAAATTTCCCAATAAACCCATACAAAACATTAAATACACAACTTTGTTCTGTCAAATGACCCAAAAATGCTAAATGGACCTAGAAACTAATTGACCAATGTTAGTACAACATTAATTGACATCTCATGACCTATAAAACACCTCATGTAAATAAATTATAATCCCTTATAGGCCAAAAAAATAAACTTTTTTACTAGGGGTGTCCTAATTTGACATCAAAGTCAAATTTGGTCAACAAATTGGTGACTCATAGGGGTAGTTGCCTACTATACTAACTAGACCAGTAGCCTTATCAGTCCATTAGGCTTATGGAGTCATTTAAGGAATGAGAAAAAAAGAGACTTTTACCATTGAACACAACCTTTGATCAAGGAAAGACACTAAGACTACCTCAATAATACAAAGGAAAAGACACACACAAAAGGAAAACAAACACATAAAAAGACACACATGTGCTTCAAGAACTTACGTGAATTAGGAAACAACCAATTATGCATAACTAGAAACTAAAAATACCTCCTTCTAGGATCAAAAGGAAAATTTTTTGAATCATCTTAATAGTGAGATTAAATATAGTGCCAAACATGTTTCTCCTTTAATTGAATACTTTTTAGGTCAGACCTCTTCTTTGGAACTTGACTTGATTCGATATCAAGTAAGTCATACTCAAATAGGTCTTCAATGTATATATATTCCTCTTGAACATGTTCACATACTTCATATTTTTTCCCACTCTTCATCTCATGGTCAACTTGTAACTCATTAGTAGGCATGTCTCCAAGAGATTGATTTCTTGTTACTTAGAAGATTAAGGCCAATAGGAGTTTGTTCCATCCTTCAAGAGCTTATATGTTTCTCCCAACTTATTTATAATATGATATCCCATCTTTATGACTTAAAACATGTCATCATCAAAATCATATACTTCTTGAAAGGAAGGATTTGATAGATTGTTTTTCCTTTGCATACTTGTGTACCAATGCTACCTTCTCCATCTTTGACCAACTCATAGCCTCCTTAGAGAGGAGTATAAACTGCTATAATGACTTCAAACAAGTCATATAAAGGATGATTAATAAATTTTCCTTATATATTCATGATATCTCTCAAAGTGATGAAAGAGTTTATGATCATTTCATCTTCTTTGGAAAATGGAAGACATCTTTCCTCATAAACCCAATATAAAATCTCCACACAAGAAACCACCTCTTCTTCATCTTTGATCAGATCACCTTCCAGGGATATTTCCCCTATCTTTCTCTCATGATAATCTCCCAATGATGCCATTTCTTTGAGGATGTCTTGAAAGTGTTCTACCTTCTTGATAGCACATTATACTTCAATAATAGAGGCAAATGCTTATGAATTGTCCCTTTATTCACCAACGGGAGTTCCTATGGTGATTTATTCCTCATAAACACTCATGAGGTACTTTTTATTAGCCATTAATTGAGCATTTTCCTCTTTATTTTCCTGTCTCAAGATAGGCTCTTCAACACAAATAAAACATTCTTCATCATCAACCAAGCAAAGAGATTAAACACAAGGACCCACCTCTTATTCAATAATTAGGACCTCTTGAGGGATCTCAAGTTGTGTCTCAATTTCTAAAATATTATTTTTCTTTTCAAAATCTTCAAAATATTTAACCTCCTTCTTGGTGATGCCAAGACTAGGCATCTTGAAATCATGTGATCTATCCCTACGAGGCTACCAAAGAGGTAGGTTTTCTTCAAGAAAGAGTTCTCTTTCTTTATCAACTAGATGATCCTCCTTTGGTTCCCATACCATATGTATGTCAAGGCAAAGGGTGATGGGGTAAGGAGAAGATGAACTATTTTGTGGAGGTGGAATATATAGCTCAACGTTAGATTAAGAATGTAAGGTAAGAGACTCTTTGGGAAGCTCATGAGGAAGGGGACATGGGGTGTGTTTAGGCATATGATCTTATTTTGGGTCTAACCTTCCATATCACCTTGACTTAGTAATTTCATATTTTCTTCTAATTCATCTATTTTATTGTCTAGGTTCTCTTGAAAAATATTCTCTTGAAGTTGATAGGAATCAACATGGTGATAAGGATTGCATGAAGGTTGCCACATAATAGAAGAAGCTTCTTGAAGAATATTGAGAGGAGCTTGCAAAGGATCAAATTCATTTTCTAATTCACACTCTCATATAATAATTCCATCTTCTTCTTACCTCATGACTCAATTATCTTTCTTCAACTTAGGATGTTAGGATTGGATGTCTTCTCAATTTCACACTCTAGGTCAAGACTTTTCTCCTCCTTTCCCCACAATTCCACTATTTTTTTCCAACTTAAGACATTGGGATTATGAGTCTCTTTTTGAAGTGGTGGGGATGAAATTTGAGAGGGAAATGAAGGATTTAAATCCAATTATTTTTATACCAAAATGTACTTTTGTAAATGCATATTATCCAATTCAATTTTCCTATTAAGGTTTGCTTCAAACAAAAGGTTCTTCTTCTCAACTTCTCCTTCCAACTGATTGGGAAAAGGATGGACTTAATAAAATTGATTGGATTAATTATTGGTAAAAATTTAGTGATGATAAAAACTTTGTAAAAGTGTAAATGAAGGCTGATAAGATTGGTGAGGCTACTTTTCATGGCCTTCTAGCCTATCCTCTAATAAAGAGACTAAACCACTCACATCAAGCTTCTCACTTGTGAGCCTTTGCCAATTGGCTCTCAATAAGTACCCATTCTCTCTTGACCAAATATAATGCATCTCTTACATTTTGAATTACATTATTAGGAATTTATATACACATCCTCTTTATGTGTCAAGATCCAACATGTATCTCTCATAGCCCAATAGTGCTTGCTTGAAAGTGGAAATAAGTTGATTAGAGAAAGGACTAGGTTGACTAGGAGGTGTAAATCATTGAGAAGGTTAGTTATAAGATTAATCAAACTCATGATATGGATGAATATGAAAATATTGTGATTTATAATGATCATAACAAGATTGACTAAGGAATTATTCATATTGATAAGGATTAGGACAAGATGGATATGTTTCACCAACTTATAGAGAACAAACGTAAAATCTAAGGTCAGCCATGAAATTCATTGAAATCAAGGACATAAATAAATATGTTACCATATATATTTAAAGGACAACTTGGGCTATATGACCAACTAATATGTCTTCAGAGTCATTATTGATGCTTTAAAATATGCCTCTAAAGGCTAATGTGTTGAAGGAAAACACTAAAAAACCTCTAACTCTTGGAATAAGAGTCCCAAAAAGCATGAAAAAAACTATTGCCACTTAAATTTTCACCCTTTGAGGAGATGAAAATCTCTCCTCATCCAAGTGATACAAAGGAATAACCTCTAGGTTTATGGGTCACCTAAGGAGTGAGGTGAGTCTTTCGATAGGGATAGCTCCCTTAATGTACCATTTAAGATTGAACCTACTACTAATTTTTAGGGGTGAAAAGAGAGAGATAACTGATATCAAATATAAACTAAATGGGTGATACACCAAATCAATTAGATGACTTCCAACCAATTTCATTCTACACTTGAGACCAAGAAACAAATTAAAAATACACTCCTTCAATCTTCATCTTCTCACATCAATGCTACATTGTGAGGTCATGGATGAATGTGAAAAGATATGAGGACTATACAAGATGAATTTAAGGGAAATAATGAAAATAATAACTCACTAAAAATTTTAGATTATCTAAAACACTTCACATACCTTGCAAGAAGAAGTTTTCCAACTATAAACAAGATGAAAAAATGAGACCACATATTAGGAATCCATAGTCTTCACTAAACAAGATTAATCATTCAAATGGAACACACTTATGAATAGTAGTTAAGAGGTAAAAATTGGTCATTTTATTGATCAACAGGTATACAAATGAGCAGGGCTTCACCATACTCAGGTGGAACATCCAACACAATGCCAAAATGGCCAACTCTTATAGAATTTGAGAGAGAGAGAGAAGAATATAAGTCCAAGGGTCACAAGGACAATTTTAAAACTGATAATAATAGTTTCACATGCATTGGAATAGGATATGGGTCAAACCATGCAATGGTAGGATCAACAAGTGTCAATTCAAGTCATTAAAGTAATGCAAAGTGACCTAAAATTCCTTTTCTTGCATAAAACATTGCCTTCATGATTAGGCCTATTTAAGTGACTTGTAACTAATCAATGGTATTTAAAATGATTTAATTGAATAAGAGGATCTCATAAATTCCTTCCATGAACTCTAGTAAACCTCCTTCTCATACACCTTACACACTTATCTTAAATAGTGGCTTTAGTTTTTAATTAAAATATATAAAATGTATTAGTTTAAATTTTTCAATAAACTTCATTACCTTCGAAGAATTAGGGTCACCTTAAAATCACTTTACTTGAAGATTTCTTCCATTCTCTCTAGCTTGCCTAATATGCCAGACATGACTAGCTAAGTTGAAACACATGGTTAGGGAACTTATAATACTTTTCATGGAATTAAATTAATTTAATTTTTTATTATAAGTGTTAATATTTCTCTCAATTTTTTTCATCTCCTAACTCCTCTTGTAGCCTACACAACACATAAAATAGTGATAAAAAGCCTATTTATGCCCCCATCTGTACAATTTTGTACAACTCATCGTGGTGTGAAGTAACCTAGGGGAGTCATATCCAACATAAAAACATCATTTTGTAAAAAATCTTCCATTTTGGTATCTATCCATCTCCATTTTCTAAGACTAGTTCGTAGCAAGGGTTTAGTAGGGTTTTACGCTTATTTTAGGTCTTAAGGTTGGTTCATAATATCTAATATTGAATTTGAAAAATAATTCAAAAATTGTGGCCTTTAAGACCCCTGATAACATTTCAAAACTCCTCTATATCCCATCTACATCCTCATGAAAGATATGAGGAATCAAAGTCCTCTTGTTGAGCTTATTTTCATCATTTTACATAAGTCTAAGATGGTTTTGGAACAAAAATGGTTTATCCTTAGTTTTATCTATTCAAAAATAGATTTTACACTTCTTTATAATACGAAATAGCATGATCAAATTTATATAAATTTTTATGTCATGTTATAAATGTGAGTGACTCCTCATTGCTCATTAGGTTTAGTCTTTACCTAATGGGGTTGATTGTATTCTTTAAATTAGAATGAACGCTGATGATTTAATTTTTCTCCAAAAGGTTAAACCACATTTTATATGATCCTATGAATGTGTTATAATATATTTAAAATTTCATCTCATTCCAAAATTAAAAATGTCCCTCTATTTGGCCTCCAGGCTTAGTCATGCCTAGTGGGCTTATTTACAACCTTTGATGGTTTAGACTACTCTACTCAAATTCACCCCTACATGAATTGTTTTAAATATATATATATATATATATATATATATATATATATATATATATATATATTACAAATTTTCCATCCTTTAAAAAATTTAATTGAAGCTTCTTGCTCATCTTTTTAGTCCTACTAAAAATTACAATTTGATGTATCTAGGGAAGTACACCTTATCTGAGACAAAATAGGGGGTAATTCCCCTATTTGTTTATAAAATTAAAGAATTTAATGAGGTTATAAAATTATTAAGGATTTATTATTAAAAAATTTAACCTTTTTATAGGTCATATGACCTCTCAAATTTTCTAAATTCCAAGAGTGAACCTACCAGCAAGGACTGCATGCATGATTTTCTAAGTAGACTATATGTTGCATGGTCAGGGTTACTCTTTTTATTTTTTTAAATTAGTTGGATTATATTCAAGGTTTTAACATCATATTTTATTTTTTTAATACCAATACACCATTATACCTTATTACAAACACTCTCTCATCCTTGGATTCTCAAGACTGTCTATCCAATATTGACTATGCTCTACCTTTTGGGGTGATGCTTATAGGTGGTTGTGCCTAGATGAGGCTTGAAAAATAGTGTATATAACCTATTTATTTATTCTAAGATGATTTATACAAATTTTTATCCCACTTGGTCACTTTTTGACTTTTCATTATACTGAACTTCTTAAAACTGAGTTCAAACATGACTGTGACTCTATTTTCTCTCAGAGATACCCTTGATTTTTCACTTACAGGTATGTCTTTATGGATTAAGCTGGAGAAAAGGACATAAAAACCATTCCTAAGTATCCTTGAACCATTTATTATAAATTTTTACCCATTATACATGTAATTAAAGCATTTAAAGGTCACATTCTAGGTCACTACTTGACTGAGACACAAATGTTTGCCCCTAACTGTTAGGTTCATATACAGTTCAAGTTTATAGATTAATGTTTCCAATCATCAATATAACCTCCATGTTTCTTTAAACTTTTTTAAACACATTTCATACTTTAATAGGGTCTTCTTATTTCCACATTTTCATGATTGTACTATGTTTGTTATCTCTTAGACCATGTTGGTTGTAGGTTACTCATAGGCCTATGAGTGTTCATATGGCTTTAATTTATCTTTTCTTGATGCTAAAGACTCTTCTTGAGCCCTATCAACTCCTTAAGGTGCTTGCTCTTACCTTATATTTACCTTGAAAGTGTTAAATCACTATCACACACATATTCATAGCTCACTATCAGTCAACCCTATTGTACGTGCCCAATTGGACCACCTTTATGGACTAGGAGAATTTAGGGATCAAAATATGATATATATACTCATTTGCATGGTCTCTTTGATAATTATTTATTTATTAAATCATTTAAAGCTTTTAATATATGGTACATATGACAATATCTAACCTTGGATGAAGGATTCTTCTTTGAGGTCACATTCGTATAGAGTTTATTGAAGTATCTCAGTGTTTTTCAAGGCATATTTGAGATCTTAAACAACATAACTTCCAATTTTATTTGGCCTCCAAACTTGAAAATGATATTGTCTATGTTAGGGGATATAAGATCATCCAATTTAATAATTTGAAAATTTATTTCCATCATGTTATAATATATTTACAAAACCTTCTAGAGCTTTGTTTCACTCTTTTAGGGACAAGGGCTGTGAATACATAGTCATCTACCTTTATAGCATGGCTACCTTTCCATTTGACATTCTACCTCCTCAAAAGAGTTTGTCATGAAGTTTTATTCATATTATAATTTTAATGGGAGCTTGATCATAAAAACTAAACACTTGAAAGGCTATTTTAACTCTCTACCAATTCACCTATAGGTGTACCCTTTTGTATATGCAGAGAGTGAAGGGGAATGTGGACAATATGCATAATTTAGGCCTCATAGGGCAGACTTAGATTCCTTACTATTCCTTCAAAGACTTATTATCACTAAGGGAATCTTTGAAACACTCTCTAAAACTCCTATTCAACATGATATTCCCCTATACTGATGTTTGTAATGTACTTTCATGGTTGCGTAGTTATGTTTAGGCATAGAATGACTACAAATCATGAACATGCTTGTATAAATAGGATGAGAGGTGAAGAGGATAAAATAAGAGATATTTGAAAAAATGTTTAAGAACTTATCACATCCCTTTGAAACCATGAACAAGCATGGAATTCTTGAAAGTTGAGAAAAATTGTCAATCAATATAGAATGCACTAATCTAAAAATTTAAGATGAATTCCTCTTAAAATAAGACTAAAACTTTAAAAAAATCATTTGATACATTATGTCACATATCCAAAATCCTCTAGAGTAAATATGAGAAACTTTTTTGTATGGATATGTTCAAACGAGGGAAATATCGATAGGGTACATAAATGATTAGGTAGTTTTAAACAATCCACTTCAAATGGATGGTTCATGAAGCAAAGTTGAAAATTTATCAAAATTATTATATTAATTTTAATTTATATGAGTTTAACAAAACCTCCCAAGATTATTATTCTTGAAACCCGTTCTGTTGGCTGTACCAAGTAGAAACTTATAAGTCACTTCTTTATGCCAAGAAGGATGAAAAGGAGGTAGAATGGTTTTTAGAAAAAAAATGATTTTAT
This sequence comes from Torreya grandis, assembly GCA_037957365.1. Taxonomy (NCBI): domain Eukaryota; kingdom Viridiplantae; phylum Streptophyta; class Pinopsida; order Cupressales; family Taxaceae; genus Torreya; species Torreya grandis. The sequence goes on from JARHVA010001729.1 coordinate 2,602,884, forward strand.
AGAGCAATCCAAATTTAGATATGAATTTTGGAATATGCAGAGACATTACATGGTCTCCTCACATGTGGTATGCTTCCCAAAGATCCATACATGTGTCATTTTCTTCCTTTTCTTTAGGAAAATTGACCTCCTTCTGATTAACCTACTAATTTTTAGTTTTTTCAATTACTTAAGACCTTTGTGGACACATGGGGCATGCCATCACCTAATGGCACTTTCACATTTCCCAAGAAACCCATACAAAACATTAAATACACCATTTTAACTTCTTAAATGACCTAAAAATTATAAATGGACCTATAAACTAATTGACTAAAGTTATTAGAACATTAATTAACATCTTATGACCTATAAAAAACCTCATAAAAATACATTATACCCCTTATAGACCAAAAATATCAAGTTTTTTACTAGGTGTGTCCTAATTTGACCTAAAAGTCAAATTTGGTCAACAATACTATTTAATCACCTTACCAAGATGAGTCAAATGACTGATATTATGAATAAGGGAGGAAAAAATTGGCCCAAAAAAGTTTACCAATGGAATATACCATTATGATAATCTTGTACATATGAATCTAATGATTGATAATTTGCATAATGTAAAAAAAATCCATACTTTTTTTACCAAAAAAAATATTTTTTAGCCTTCTAGTTTTCAAGATGATAGATATAAAAAATGTGTTTTAAATGCAGACACTCCATTCTAACCACAACTATATTTTGATTAGACTTTAGGTTGATTCCTATGAAACATTTAAAATTAAGCTTAAGAATTAATGAACATCCTAATTTCCTCCATGCATCATTCATCAATGCTTATAATCATGTTGAGGCATCCTTATTTTGGCTATTATACCATATGAAATAATAACCTCTCATGAATTCATCTACAATCAACTTATGATCTAACAATTGAAATTTTGGCCTATGATGAATTAAGCAAGGAACTTGAACAATTCTCAAAAGAGCTAAAATACTAATCAAAATGAATCAACTAATTAAACTAGATCAAATTCTTATTTAAATTATCCATTTATAATTAATGAATATATAAAAATGGGATTTCAAAAATTTAAAATATCAAGCATTTTCATCATTCCCTTTATGTGTTGTCAATCTCTCCCAAAATATCTAAAAATATTTAATTTGAAAGCCATGCCTATTAATTGAAAATCATAACTACATGACACCTTTTTAAATCAATTGGATTTATACTCAAATCACCTACGGTTAGTTTGAACTCATTCCATATTTAAATTCAACCTTAACTCACCTTGGGTGAGGGTTAACTTTGGAGGCTATAAATATAAGGCCTTACATATTGATTTCTAAGATCTCAAAATCCAAAGTTATAATTCTCATTTGTTGAGAGACAATGTAAAGTTAATATGCTGATATAGGTGTAATAAGTTTTTCTAGTAGTGTTACCATTCCAATTTCATAAGTCAAGCTAATCTAACTAGCCAAACCAAGGTTTCAAGGAGAAAAAGTAGGTTTTATTTTATCTTCTAGTTGTGTTTTCATTGTATGCTTGTTATTTATGCTCTCTAGTGTCTAGGCTAGAGGTGTTAGTGATTAGTGTGTTAGTTTTGATTTGTTTTTATTGACTAACACAATACTAACCTCCCATATATGGATTTCTTGTTCATAGTATAAACTTGCCCAAATCAAAGATCTAATACTACTTGTAATGAATTTTCTTTGATGATTCATAACAATGGAATTATATCATAGAATTAACAAAAAAATAAATAGATCCACAACAAAAATTACCAAAAGAGTAGAATGCATGAATATTAAGAATAAAAAACTTTGAGGGGGAAACTTCCACAACATGAAAAGTTAACATTACTCATAATATGATGATAAAATACTAACCACTACCTCCTATATATACTCTACTTAGCTAGTGTTATTCCATAGGCTAACCACATTAAGAATATAAATAAATTCAACAAGATAATATGAAGGTGTTTAAGCCACAAGTTAGCCACACATATCCCTCCATGTATTATAAGTTAAGGTCATAGTACAAATGATCAATCAAGTGAAGATGAACATTCATAAATATAAACTAGTAGCCAATATTTCACATCATAATAAGGCCCATCATTTGTTAGAGTAGAAAGAGTATAACTCACTCTATTACTTCCATATAATAGTCATGGTAGGGTTAAACAGTCAACTATCATGTCTCATCACGAGAGGGCTTAACAAGTTCCATCTTGAAATTCACAGGAGGATCAAGCATTATACCACCATGCCCAACACAAAAGGCATGGAATTACTCCACCATAAATATGTTTCTCAAATACAACCACTACATTATGTCATATTAACATTAATACACTTCAATAAAAATCCAAGACATCCAAGTCAAGCAAGGCAAAACATAACCTCTCTAAGGACCTCAACTGGGAAAAGAACTACATGGAAGCCAATGTAAAACCGTGACAAGATAATAAGATAGGTAGAATAAACCAAGTTGTCTTATTATCCTTTAAGGAAGAGAAAAAATAATGAACCATAATCATTTCATTAAAACTAAGGACTAATAATCTCTCCAAGGTCCTCAAATGGGAAAGCACTACATGGAAGCCAATGCTCAATCATGGGAAAACAATAAAAGAAATAGAATAAACCAAGTGATATTATTCCTTGAAATCAATAAGAACAATCAAATAATATAATCATTTCATTCTAAATGAACAACATTAAACATAATTTTTTTAGGAATCCTACCTATCAACCTTCATACCTCCTATACACTATACTCTAGTTGTTTAAACTTGGCTCTCCTAACCAATTGTTCCTATTTTCTGATTTTCCTTCTCCTATCATAATTCTAACCTCCTTTCCAATTTTTAATAAAGTTCTAAACTAAGTGAGTTCAAATCCAACATATATATGTCTAATAATAAACCAACCACTAGTTGCTTTCAAACCCATGACTCATTAAGGAGTATTTTTTCCCATGCTTAATTAAGGCACATGGTGGCTCTTGTATATTTTTTTGGTTGCTTCCAGGAATTACATACCTCTTTTACAACATGATCTTAGTACTAAGGCAATTCATAGAAGGTCTACCAATCAACCAATATACATTTTAGATGTTGGGTATAAGATCATTAGGTAAGGTGATAATAAGTTTCACTAACTAGACTTAAAGACTAGCTACCTAAAATAGATGCTAAGTCAATATAAGTGGGAAAATAGGTAATTTGATTTTTAACATGGGTTTAAGGAAGATTAAAAATGATAAGTGATATAACCATGCTTGGTGCAGTCTCTTTCCTGCATTGGCCCTTTTATTCTTCTTGCACACTTGATGCACACATCAAATTCATATAACCTAGTAGCCAAAGCCATAGAATTGAATCAAACAAGGAAATTTCAATCAATTAACCATAGCTAATCATTCATGGAATATCAACATACACGTAAATAATTTAATATGATTCAATGCATAAGTATTTTACATCTCATAATCTTAGAAGCAATTATTCAATGTGATTTATGTCAATATATCTCATAAACATAATCGAATTTCATAAATAGACATTACATGAAGAAATGTAAGAAACATTACTTCATAAGTAATGAAAACATGATTGATAATATGTCTTTCTCATGGTTCTAAACACATGAGAGTCTTCAATAAATCCTTGCATGCCTCTTCTAGATGTGACTTAACCACATAATTTTATAATTAGAATATATAAGTCATAATTACATATTCATCTTTCCAAATATGAGCACTATGAAAAATGGGGCCTTACAACACACACACACACACACAAATATATATATATATATATATATATATATATATATATATATATATATATATATATATATATATATATATATATATATATATATATATATATATATATATATATATATATATATATACATAAATATAACAATATTGATTACATTATAAAAATGGAACACCATATATTATTACCATTGAATAATCATAAATCACATGAAAAATTATTGGGAATTATGAGGACACATTTAAACTATAAAAAAAAGTCATGATTGTAGTACTATAGTTACATAGTTATGATACTAAAGATGTGGAAAAAGAAAAAAATAATGCATTAACTTATCAACTAATTTTATTGTCCTATCATCTTAATAAAAATTAAATATTACAAAATCATCTAAATTTTCTCTTAGGATTATTAAAAATCTATTTAACTACTATCTCACATCTCTCCTTCCTAAAAATAGGTGATAGGAATAAGGCACCATCTAAAGGGTTTCATTAATACATATTTTAATTATCATATATGTTTGGGTAATTATAAAATCAAATTATTTAAATTTAAAAATAAGATACAATATTTTATTATTGATCATATTATTGAGCTCCATAATATCATTATTAAATTACTATATAGGGTCAAAAATCTTGTTAGGTACCGTAAGAAAATACCCATAATACCTAAACAAAAAATTTATGAAATATTATAAATAAAATAAAATATATTAATCCAACTATCATAGTTACCTATTTTGATTAATACTGTTGGCTGAATTATGCTTTTATAATATTAATTCTCATAAACAATATGCTTCATCCACTAGTCATTTATGTTCTGACATAGATAAGAGAGGCAATCCAGGTTAGGGTTAGAGTTTTGGAGAGTAATTATAAAGGGAAAGGGAAATAAATATTATTATTATAATTTAATTAATTATTTATATAATTTATAATATTCTCTAATAATAGGCTATGGGTATAAAATAATTAATGGCTACCCATAAATTACAAATAAATAATACAATTACATCTTAAAACTATACAGTAGTGTATGTGTTATTAAATTCAATAACATCCCCCCTTACTATTTACATTAATGAAGGGAACAAGGGAGGAATAATTTAACTATTCCCCCTTGACAACACCTTCCTTCACTCCCAAAAAAGATCCAAGATGAAAAAACTAGGCATCAAGAATTGGTTTCATTAAGATGTTTGTAACTTGATCATCTATTTGTAAAATCTTAATACCAACCTCTTTTATATCAATTGTTAAAAATAATTCATATGGATCTCAATGTGTTTTATTTTTAGGTGATCCACTAGGTTGTTAGAGATGTGGATAAAGGTTTTATTATATCAACAAAATAAAGTGGTTTGGATCTATGAAAATCCAAATTCAAAAAGTAATCATAAAATCCAAAAAGCCCATGGCTTGTAGTGATAAATCAACTATACTCAAATTCCATAGTAGACAAAGAAATAGTAGTCTATTTTTTTTCAAGATAAAATCATGATACCTACCCTAAGATCATAGATGTATCATATGGTTAACTTGTAATCATCTGGATATCCCTCCCAATAATTATTTGTGTATTCGATAAGTAATTTGTTCCCACCATAAGTGTAACCATAAATTGAGGATTTTATGTCTTATTTATACTCAATATAATAGTTAGTATTACCACAAAGATACCTTATAATGTATTTTTAAAATTTCTAATGGAATTCATGGGGTTAATTATAGTATATTGATAACAATTTCATGTAAAATGAAATACTAGGATGAGTAAAAGTAATGTACACAAGTGTAGTATCAATTGAAGAATAATAATACTTGGTTGAAAGCTTGACTCCATATTGATAAGTCATTAGTGTGGACATTTAGTCTTTCATGTTGAAGTGGTTTAGTTTGTATAAATCATACTTGGAATGATTAACATATATTCCTTTCTCATACTATGGAATCATAATACCAAGGAAAAAAAAGTAAAAATTATAAATCATTCATCTCCAAATACTACATTATCTAAACTTTAAAATCATGAATATACTTGGTATAACAACCTTTGATGATTAACTCATTCACATATAGGACCCGAATAATTGCTTTTTTATCTAATTTCTAGGTGTATATTATGGGGTTAGAGGTAATTTTTGTAAATCAAGAGTTTATAAAGAACATGTTGATATTTTGATACCAATATTGAGAATCATTTTTCAAACTATACAAGGAATTTTTAAATTTACACACAAGGATAAATATATCACTACTTATGGACCCAAGAGGTTCATACATGTATATTTACTCTAGTAACTCTCAATACAATAATGAAAATTTAATGTCTATTTTATGGACTTTCCATCCTTTAGTTTCATCCAAGGAGAGAGATGGCCTAATGGATATTATATTAGAATTGGGGAAAATGTTTCATGGTAGTCAACACCTTCAACTTGTGAAAAACATTTTTCTACAAGTTGAGTTTCGTATATTTCATAGGAGCCATATGTTTCATACTTAGTGCATCACACTGACTTTCACCTCATAATATTTATTCCTTTTGGAAATGGAACTGAGTCACAAGTTATTTTTATTTAGATAAATAATTTTGATTTCTGTAGTTGTTTACCATTTAAGATGCTTAGAAGCTTGATGATAAGTCTTTAGATTCATTGCCACTACCAATTGTGTAAAATTTGAAACACCATATTGATGGTATAATCTATTCATGATTATATATATTATGTCCCCTAAAATTTAACTAACCTCATGGGAAAAAATTGTGAACCCATTTTGTTAGAGGCTATGTTGGTTTTTCAAGTGCATTCTGAATATTTTATTGCATTATTGAAGATGTTATTTTCCCACCTTATGGCTCATAATATACACAATATTAATTCTTATAATAAGAGTATTAATAAAAACACCCATAATATTTGTATATAAAATAAATGAAATCATAAAAATAAATTAGTGGATATTTTTCTAAGTAACATAACTATCTCTTTTGATTAATATTACTAGCCTAATTATTCTAGTAGAATAGTAAATATCATCAACATTGTGCCTTGCCCATTATCCCTGTATGTTACTATATAGATAATAGAGGAAGATAGGGATAGTGTTAGGGTTAGGGTTTGAAATATTAGTTAAAAATGGAATAGGACAAAGCTATTATTATTTAACTAATTTATAGTCTTCTCCTGTAACATGAGATGGGTAAGTATGCATCAATTAATGCCTAACCATGAATTAAAAATAGATAATCCAAGTGAATCATCAAGCCATACAATAATTTATGAGTAATAAAACACACTAATGACTATCAAATCATATTATGACTAAGGTTAGAACCTATCCCATTTAGTCCATATATGATTCCATAACAAGAACATACACAATACTTGAGTATAAAACACAAATAAATTTTTTTTATGGATATTAAAGTTTCAAATCATGTATATGATTTGATTGAGTATGATAGAGATGATGGATATTATATAAAATCATACCACTTCTCTAATTATAACATTTTTATACATGTTGTTCATTGCCAATGGCATATGAGGTGAATAGTGATTGAAACCATAACTACATATGGATATCCTACTTATGGAATCATTGGTTAGTAAGAACATAACTCAAATTATTAAAAATATATATTTAATAAAATATTTTAAAAATTAGAACTTATGCATGACATGTGTTTCTATTATACATGATTTATTTATGTTTTACCATATACATGATTGTTCATATATCTAATTTATCTATGAACATTATTTTTTTGGTACACATAAGTGGGATGTAGTAAATACATGTTATATATTTGATGTAAATTTTGGTTTAATAAATTCTTACATAGGGATATATTTATAAATTGAGGGAATGCCTAAACTAGGGGAATATTAGTACATTACAAAAGTTACATCAGTATATGACCATTCCATTAATGATATTGAGATACTTGCAATTATTACATTTTACTTAATATTCTATATCATACTTAGACTGTTATATTTTATAGATATTATAGATTATTGTAGACACCTAAATTTCACCATTTATTGTCAAAATTCATTTTTACACACTAACCCATCACCTTCCCCAATTCAAATTTAAATTAACATTGTTTCCCTTCACTTTCAAGTAACTGATTATTTTTTAATTAATTAATTATAATCATACTTATCATTTTCACCAAATACTAATTTTGAACCTTACATAAACATCCTCCACATATTTATAAGTCATGTGATGACTCATCCAGCCAATCCATCAACTTCCTCAACCACCTTGTGAGTCATCTTAAAAGATTTCAACATCCTAAATGACTCAACTAAGTTGACCTATTCGTAGTGAGTCATCCAACCACCTCAATTTTTCATAAACACATGGAAATAATCGTCATACTCATATATTAAGACACAAATCCAACTATAAAATATTAACATAATTTTATAAATTCAAATAATCATCAATCGGTCATCTCATCTCATGCAATCTTTTAAAATGACGTGAAACCCATTACTTTCATTCATCCACCTTCAATATAATGAAATGATATAAAATTTATAATACAAATCAAAGACATCACAATCACTTTTTCACCCAAAAATTCTACCCAATTGTCTTTTCCTTAGAAATGAGTTGAGCACCCACGTTTAGAATTTATGAGTAAATCTCTATTTTATCATAATGGGAAAGGTGACAAATACTTCATGATTGCAAGTATTGTTTGTTTATTTTTCTTTATTTCATTTGATGTTATATCTTGAATTTTAGGTTTTAATTTAGATTATATTTTTTGGTTTGATTTCTTAGCTGTCTTTTACTCTAAATCTGACGCTTACATTATGGCATGCCTAGTGGGATCTTATCCCTCATACTTCACATCATAGGTGCATTTAGGGAGATACTTAAATTATTTTAATTTTTTTTTTGTGCTTATAATTTTTGGCACTTGTATTAGAGTTTTTTGTTTGTTATTATAGGTTAATTTTTTAAGTTTGTGAGATTTTTATTTATCAACCTATAAAATAGTGAATTCATTTTGCATAATAGTGAATTCATTATGCATAACAATGAATTAATTTCAGCAAATAAAAATTCATTCATGTGTTATTTTTACTCATTTTTTTGTAGTTTTTTTTATTTTTTAATAGTTTATGTGTGTGTTTGGTTTGCCTAAACCATTTTTATTTATGTTTTGATTTTTTTTTCTAGTTTCTATTTTCTATTTATGTCATTTTTGTAGATCAATGAAATCATCTAGGACATCAATGAAATCATCTAGAACATCAACAAAATCATCCTTAACATCAATGATTTTTTAAAAAAAAAAATAGATAAATTTTATTAAACATCATAAAAATAGGTCTAAACATTATGAAAATTGTCAAGGTAAACAACGAAATCACTCCAAAAATAAAATAATTATGTGTCTATTTTTGTTTTCTATAATCTATTTTTTTTTTGTATGTCTAATTGCTAATAAATTCATTGTTTGGTCTTATTGAGTAACAACAAAATCATTCCATAGTGTTGATTTTCTTAATCATTTTTCATATTTTGTCATCTTTTTAGATAAATTTTTTAGGTTGCCTTGATCCTTTACCATACAAATACTTTTAACAGTTTTATTATAGGTCGTTAGTCCAAGATAAACCAAATAAATGTAGTTGAATGAAATATTTTTTATTTAATATTTTTTTGTTTCATATTCTATTTTAGGGTAACCATTTTCCTTTTATTTCAATTTTTTTGATAATTTTATGTTTCAGTATTCATATTTACCTTAGTAACTTAGATCACATTTCAATTTTTGGAATTAATTAACTTTGCTTTCCAAGAATTTTTTGTGTCTCTTGTTGTGTATGCTCTTTTTATGGTGTTACATTGGTGATGAGACTATAAAAATCAAAAATAACATTTTTAGTTTTTTTTCACCTAAGACCCACTTACATGTATGCTCTTATTTTGGAATCACATTGGTGATGACACCTAAAAATCAGAAGAAAGTGTAAATATTATTTATTTTTATTTTATTAGGAGTTATATCAACCTAGATTTTACCACCACATGGTAGGTGGCATGGTCTTAATCTGTACCCTTGGAGAGGGTTATTCAGGCTCTCTCCATCCAATCCACAAAATGGGAACAAACCTAGGTTGTGGATATCCTATTGTGGGGTTAAACCTTGAAAGAAGGTTGACTTCCTCTTGATGGATAACTTAGACTAATGATTCTGCTTGGAAAAAGTATAGAAATGGGGGTACCAGGTTACTAAGATATCTAAAAGGCATGATGCACCAATTTTTTGGATACTTATAATTGTAAAAGACACACTATCAAACACTTTAAAGGCTAAAAATATCACTTCACTCACTCTTTGAATAGCTTTCACATAAGTATTTCACAAAAGGGCATGAACTAAATATTAATCTAACATGGGAGGGAAGTTCTCCACTTCCAAAATAATCAAAAAACTATCTATGACACTTAGAATGGCCTATGAAATCTAAATAACACCTCATGAAGGTGACAAAACTCATATAGAGGTAAAGGAAATCAAATATTCACTTAACCACATTAATGAATTCATGAAACACATTTTAATTTAGTTTAAAAATGGAATAATTTAGTCCTATATTACAACAAATAGGTGTTACAGTACAAATATTGACATAACCTAGGCATGCCAAAAGAATAATATTATCTCTCTTAGGGATAAATGGGAGATATATAAGAAAATGGAAGGAGAGAGAAGGAATAGAGTAAGCAAAAGATAATAGATGAGGCCCAACAACTTTTTGATTGATTAGCATTAATTCTACCTCTACAAATTTACATTCATTAGCTCCAAAATATTTCAAGCCCTCTCATTGGCTTAGAAACACACTTGGAACATAAGAACCTACTAAGGATGATGATTCAGTATCTGTTAAGAGGGAATAGTCTCCAAAAACTTTTTAAATTTCATTGAATGATCCACTATCTTTCTTAACCTCCAAACTCCATTTTCTTAATGAGATTATAGGACCATGCTTTATTTTGATATGTTATTTATGTTATCAGATAGTCACTTGAACTCATTTTCTAGTGTCTCTTATAACATCTATTTTACACAATCACAACTCTGCCATCACTATAAATCATTGAACATAGGTCCACTATATATGAAAACCAATTCCCCTATTTCTTTTCATATAGCCATAATTATAATTAAGATCTATAGGTTGGGGTATATTGATCATGAATAATATGTAAAACCTATGTTTGATGGATTTTGAGAGGTTTAGATAAGATTTAATGGCATCCTATGACTCTTCAATGTTTGCTCTAGTAACCTAGATCATATTAGATCTTGCATTTATACATTTACTTATTTGGGTGGTAAAATCCTTTGATCTGACATGTTTTCATATGTTGTCTTTCCTTTGGATACCTATTTCATTTTGAAACCTGACCATTATCTCCTTGGAAATGTGTCCTCATCTTATTCCCTCATGAAACCTCATCAAATATGCTTTGTTATTTTTCTTTGGAGTCCTTTGGCTTTTACCTTCATCATTATTATTGGTCTATGATCTACATCTATATTGTGCCACTTATCAGTCCTACATGCTTTCTGTGGACCCTATTATTAATCTCCATCTGATTTATGTGCTTATGCCATGTGGTTGTGTTATGTGCAATATAGGCTCATTAAATTATTGACCTCATGTACACTATTAATCTCCTTAGCATGATTGAATGTGCTTCATCAATCTTTATTTTCCATATCAAATATAAATAGTTGATCTATATTTACCAATCTGATATAATTCAAGTTGTAAATATACTTAGAAGTGATCACAATTGTGATACTTAGAACCTTTGTATTCATCCTCAAGATCCTATAACCTTTTAACCTTGCACTCGTCATTGATCTTCAATTACATGATTGAATGTGTGCCATAGATATTCACTAACATATTGACCTTTTGATCTCATATGCATGTTATTGATCTTTGAACCAAGATTTTGAGATTGTGCCACTTATCAATCTTATGTTTAACTTGAAACTTGTTATAAATGCTTTGATTCCAAATAGCTATTTGTCGTGGCTTTAATTTGGCATCCCCAAGTACATTCCAATATGCTAGATCAATTTTAAAGGTTTATATCTTGAGATAGAAAGATCATAAATATACCAAAATTATAAGGGATGACCATGTCACAAAATACATCATTCTCATGAAAATATTTAAATTTTATTGAATTCTCAATTACACTTATAAAATGTATAACCAAATTGGGTTGTTCATTCCTACATGATGTGATATGATGGTTTGGTTGCTTAAAAATCACCAAATTCACATTTCAATCTTGATTAAAGTGTTTCAAAAGATTACAAGTGACAAGTGATAGGATCATGAAGTCTATATGTTCCTTCTACCATTGGATCAATCTTTAACTAGGGCTCTACTTAGCTTCTCACCCCATATCTAATCAAAGTTTTATATGTAGGCAAAACTTGGCCAACATCTCAAGTGACTTGATTGGGAAGCATGCTTGCTATGCTTCAAAACCAAAATATTTACCTGACTTTTGGACTCATAAATAATTAAAAATATGATCCATGACTGTAAGAAACCTTTTGACTTGAAATAAGAGAACTATTCCATCAAGACAAGGAAGGGAACATACAAACTAGGGAAACTAAACCAAACCAAGAAAGTATGTGAATAAGGCACCTATTTGGGACAAAACAAAAAAAAACTAATATTTTATAATATCACTTGGAGTAAAACAAAAAAAGCTAATTATTTAAAAGGAACCTTGCTTTTTAATATCAATGTTTTAGATGTATCACATTAACTAAGATAGGAAGTTCCTTGGCATTCATCTTTGAAAGATAGAATGCATTATGGGATTTTTAGCTAGGGATTATGTATGGACCACTCCAAAGAGATTCAAAATTTGTATGCCTTCCTAGTTTAACTCTATCCTCATCTAACATGAGGACCAAATATCCTTCTTTAAAACTTTGTGAAGAAGCTCTCTTATCAAATGCTCTCTTCACTTACGTTTGGTGAGTTGACATAGATAACATGGACTAATTTCAAACCTATTCTAACTCCATAAGCTCAACATAGATGATCTCCATTGTTTCATTCTCTAACAACTCAAGTTGATGCATTAGTTCTAAAGTAGGAAACTCAAGAGAAATAGGTAATCTTGCTCCCCTACCATATAATTGCTTGTATGGAGAGTTGGATATTTATATTTTTTATGTGATCCTATTAGCCCATAGAGTAAATTTCAACTTGATATACCATGACCTCTAATTATCCTCAATAGTCATTATAATCTTTAATAGGTTCTTATTTGTGGACTTAGTGAGACCATTGCCTTATGGATACTAATTTGATGAAGTGTTGAGATAGGCACCATGTTTTACAACCCATTTTTTGGTAGTAATCCCTAGAAATGACATAACATTATTAGAAATAATGGTTAAAATAACTCCAAATCTAGTAAGCAAACCTTCATAGAAATATAGAACATTACATTAGTTCACTTATTTCAATGCTACTTCTTTTGTCCATCTATTTAATTAATATATATAAGTTAGTATCCAATTAGTATGAGACCAATAAATTCCAAGCTCCATTGTACAAAGGGTTGGTCTACCTTAATTGGTTTTAGAGGTAAGGCTTTGAGCTTCGCTTTTCCTACAAACATAGCACATTGTTTGCACTTCTTAATCCATGTATGAAAATCACCAAACATTCTAGGCTAATAATAGCCACCTCTCATGATCTTAAGGGTTATGGTCCTTGACGAACAATTCCATACACCATGTCCATTATGGAACTTCTCAAGTAACCTCTATTTTCGTCTTGGCCTTATACATCTTATCAACATATCATTGATGTCTTTCTTGAATAAAACATCATTAATAAGATGAAAAGGAATTAATTGAAATCTAAAATATCTTCTTTTTGAAGAAATTAGATGAGAGGGATAAATACCATCTTGGAGATATATTACCAAGTTATGAAACCAACTAGAGGGTGAGGTATGATCAACTGTAACCTCTTCATTGTTTCACACTAAAACCACCTCATTAGCCTTCAAGTCTTGGGCTAGATACTTACAAAGTCCTTTACCTCTGATCAGCTTTGTGACATTGATTTCCAAATAACACTCCATTAAATTCATTATCTAACTAGATATTTTCTCATTTATCTCTTTGTTCAAGAGAAACTCCTTAATACTTGCATGGTTAACCATCAGGTGTATCATATTGTTAGATAAAAAGTATCTAAATTTATTGAGAGACCTTATAGCTATAAGTCCACATTTTTCAACAAAAGAGTGCCTATTTCATACTCTTACAATCCTTAACTAAAGAAGGCTATTGGCTACTCCAAAGCCTCATGATTTTTTGGCATAAGAATGCCTTAAAAGGTGTTTAGATTAGCATAAGTGTACAAAATAAAATCCTTTGTGAAATTTGGGTTTATGAGTGTAGGAGAATTATCCATGGCCTTCTTGATCTCTTCAAAACTCTCTACACCTTCCTTAGGCTAGCTAAAACTCTAATTATTCTTTAGCATGGATATAAGTGGTTTATCTAAAGTGTCAAAATCTAAAATATATCTTCTTATAAAATTTATTTTCCCTATGAATATTTTTAAAGCCTTCTTATTCTTAGGTAAGGAAAGTATAAGAATTGAATCTATCCTTTCAATATCTATACTCAAATCAATTTTTGAAATCATATGCCCAAGGATATTACCTTCATGAACTGAGAAGACACACTTTTTGGGGTTTAGAGACACCCCAAATTTATTACATCTTTCAAACACTTGCTTGAGGTGAACCATGTGCTCACTTGCACTCTTTGAGAACACCATTATGTAATCAAAATAAAAAATTACAAAACTATTAAGGAGTTGAAATACCATAGCCATGTCTCTTTAAAATTTTACTCCAACATTGGATAGAGTGAAGTGCATAATTTTATATTCAAATGTCCCCCAATTTAACATGAAGGCTCTCTTGAATTGGTATTCTTACTTGAAAAAAACCTAATTGTAAACAATATATCCATCCAATAAATAAAACCTTTCTAAACCTAAAACTAATTCTAAAATTTGTTCCATGGATGGTAATGGATAGTGATATTTAAGGGAAGCCTTATTCAAATCATGAAAGTTAACACATAGTCTAATCTCACCATTATTATTCCATAGTGGAAAAATGTTTACCACCTAAGTTTAGTGCTTGATTGTAAATATAATAGATGACTCTATTAGTTTATGATGTTCATCTCTCATCAAAGGATCATGTTTTGAATTGATGGGACTTTGTCTTTGTCTCACTGGTTTAGTTTTAACCTCTAACTCAATTGTGTGTTAAGATAGATTTAGGTGAAATACCTTGAAATCAATATATGAACATGTAAACACATCAACAAAACTTATAAATAATTCAATGAAATCTTTATGTTGTGAAGGAGTGTATACCTTACCCAACCTCATGTTCTTACCAGTTCAAATCTACACATTGGCATAGTGTTCCTCCTTTATTGACAAATATGAATGTTCCTTTCTCAACTCATCATCACCACTAAATGTTTTTAAAGTGTGACCAATCCCTTTGGAAAATTATTTTTTTAAGTTGTAGAATCTAACCATCATTCTACTACAAGAAATTTGATTTATTTCTTGAGGAAAACTCAGCCTCTTCTTGTCAAAACCTGATAATTTAATTATCATCTTCAAACACTTTCTAATTCTCATGGTTATCTAGAATAGAATGCCTTACAAGAACTTTAATGTGTGACTTTTTTTCTCACATTTTATATTGGTTGGGATACTAAATTATGATCTAATGGGAGCCAGCCTATTTGCATGCTTGGTCTCATCTCTTGATATTGATTGAATGTTAAAAGCCTAAAAATAATCAAATAACACCCATACCCTATGCTTATAATATATAAGAAATATTTTTTTCATAAATTAAGCCCTCTTACTTTTGAGCTACAAGTTCATTATCACCAAAAACATACAAGGTATTGACTTCCATCTTTCTAGCCCATTGCAAATTGTGCACTAATGCTTCATACTTTGAAACATTGTTTGAATAACTTAAGTGAAACTTAATAAAAGAGAAATAAATTTGTTTTGATAGATAAATTAACATAATTATATCCCTAGTAATATACTTATTATTTGATCCATCAAAATATAATTTACATAGACTAACACTAGACTCATCATCCTTCATCATGGTTAGAATTGGTACATCATTCTCATGGAAGAAATAAAGACAAAGTATTCCTTCTTCAATTAGATTATAAGAATCATGTTCATGAAAATTAGATTCCCACTCATCAAGGAACATATCTAGAATTCCATCTAAAGGTGATTCATCTTCTACCCCACTAGTTTCTAGCACCTCATCTGAGATGATACAATTAGTGTTCACATCAATTGGCATTTATGGATCCAAATGAAAATGTGATATCAGTTCAGAATGTATTATTACCTTGGTACCATACCTATTTCATAAAATCAAATATATCCAATTATCTAATAAGTAAGCTCCAATATTTGAAGTGAAGTCCCTTAAGAGGCACATGCCAAAGTAGGGAGGCAAGTCTACCATAACTACATCTTACTAAATGGTAACATTAGAACAAGGATGTAGTGTCAAATTTAGATATTTAATAGTTAAAATTGTATTTTTTTCTGATCTATCTAGTTGTAATACCCCTTTAGTATTTGTTTCATAAATAATACCAAGCTTATATGTAATTTATACAAGCATAACAATGCTCCTGGCTCCACTATCCACCATACAATTATGAACCAAAGTGTGACCAACTATCAAAGAGAGTAGAAGGGAGGAATGTTATTTTATTTTACCTTATCTTTTTCCACCTTAAACATATTATGCACTTTTTGTACTTATTACTTAACTAACTGGTCTGAATTAATTAGGACAACACCTTTCTCAATCAATTTTAGAGACAACTTAAGAGTTGAAAGCTATTAAATGAACATGTCCTTTTGTCTTGGAATAGAGATGGAATCCTGCATGCTAATGTTGATGTTATACTTATTCATTTGATCCACTATAGTGAATTTAACCTCAATAACCTTTGGCTTCACTTTTTAATCCACTAGTTACTCATGAAAAGGAGGTACCCGAGGAGCTTTCCCAACATCTATATTCTAATTTTTATATGTTGTAGGGGTAACAAGTTTATATTTGTTACTATTGGAAATAATATTAGGTTTACTTGAAACATTAATCACATCTTAAGCCTCATTAATGTCTATTCATTTTGATATAGTTAGAGCTGTAACATGATCACTTATATTGCTAATCTCACCACCCTTACTAAATGCAACATGATCATCCATTTGCCAATTCACATTAATGTAATTAGGTTACCATTGAAGTTGTTGAGTCTCTCTTTTTTATGTTAAGTTTGTTTCTTTATATTTACCTCCTTTAAGAGAAAAATCTTATTGTGTTATTTGTGGCATAGTAATGTTTTGTGACATCAAGGCATGGTTTTGAGCATCATTGAGATTAGAAGATTGAAAAACTAAATCATACATAAAGTTGTTCTAAGGTGGTGTGGGAAAAATAGATCTTAAAGTTTAAATTACATTACGTTCAAGAGTTGCATATGGTTTATCTTGAGTTATGGCTCCTTGTTAGGGTAGTCTATTTTCTATAAAACTTTGATAAAGAGGCCTTTAATATTCAGAGGGATGATAGGTGGTCTAATTTTATTATTGATACGGCATATTATCCTAGTATTTTTCTCTCTTGAGTTTTACTATTACACTCCCAAAATATTTTAACAAACATTTTAACTCTACAAGCTCACTAGCATAACTAGAAGGGGATATAACTTGATCTTTAGGGGATGGAATAAGAGCTAAAGATGGAATTTGAGTAACTCGAGGGGATTGTATAGACTTAAATTTAGGTAATATAAGCATTAGAGTTATTAAAGAGATCTCACCAACTTGTATCAAGTTGTTCTCTACTCCTGTTTTAACCTCATAAGCATTTAATAAGATAATACCACCCATTGATTGTATCATCACACTTATATCATAGTTGAAGGCTTTTAGATAGTACAAGAAGGCATATTATAGGGATTATTTAATCAATTCAGGTATCTTGGTCAATGTCTTTTGGAATCTAAGAGGTTAAAATTAGACATAAATGCACGAGGAGCTCTATTTATGGTAGTTAACTATATGACTAAGGATAGGCAATCAGATTTGTCCTCAAATTATATTACTAATGTTACACCTAATTTATCCTAGGTAATAATGGAATTTAATGGAAGGTTTCTATATCACTATAGTGATTTTCCTTTGAAAGAAGTAACATGAAGTCTAATACTTACATTGTCTTGAACAACATTGTGAACTGAACAAAGGTTGGCAACATCCTAGATGTGCTTAGTAGGAGTAGTTTGATCTTCTCTTGAGAAGAATGTGATGCTCTTAAGAGGACACATAATAATGTCATTAAAATGGGATAAATTTAATGGGTTACCTCTATTGAATGTAACAAACACTTAGTTTCTGATGGCCATTTGGATAGTGGGAATCGTATTGTTAGGATAATAGGATGACCATGAAATGAATATTTCCTTTGAGGATATGGGTTTTCCTACTAAACCTTGATCTCTTATATTAATTATAATGCAACTCAATGAATTCAAGAGGAATAACTTTACTAGTTGACCTTGAATTAACTTTTGGAATGAGAGTATTACCTAGATGATGCTATGAATTTTTCAATATAAAAAAGCTTTAGCTTCTGATGATGATGGATGTATTCCTCTACTACAAACACTTCTCCTCAGCTCCAAAATTTAGCTATGCCAAGGAGAATTGGTCCCACTAAGACCACCTAAAATTATTGTGGTTTTAATTTGTACCCTTGGAGAGGGTTCTTTAGGCTCTCTCCAACCAAGCCGAAAAATGGGGACAAACCTAGGATGTGGGTGTCTTATTATGGGGTTGAACTTTTGGAGAAGGTGGAGTTCCCCTAGATGGATCACCTAGACTAATGCTTTTGCTTGAAAAAAGGATAGAAAGAAGGGTATATGGTTACTAAGAGAGATAAAAGGGGTGATATACCAATGTTTTAGACACTTATAATTTCATAAAACACATTATCAAACAATTTCAATGTTGAAAATATCACTTCACTCACTCTTTGATCACCTTTCACATAAGTATTTCACAAAAAGGCACAAACTAGCTATCAATCTAACATGAGGGGATAGTTGTTCACTTTTACACCAATATACTAACGATATATGGAACATATAATGACTTGTGAAAGATTAAAAAATACCTCATAAAGTTGAGAAAACTTAGACAAAGGCAAAGGAAATCAGAAATGCACTTAACCACATCAATGAATTCATGAAACATAGTTCAATCTAGCTTATGAATGGAAGAATTCAGTCCTTTACTATATAAAATAAGTGTTGTAGTACAAATCCTGGCATAGCCTAGGCATGACAAAATAATAAGAGTCTCTCTCTTAGGAAGAAGTTGGAGATATATAAGAAAAGGGGAAGAGAGAGATGGAAGTGAGAAAATAAAAAATAATAAATGAGGCCAAACCACTTTTTAATTGATTATCATTAATTATGCCTCTACAAATTAACCTTCATTATCTCCAAACTCTTTCAAGACTCTCATTTGATTAGAAACACACTTAGAATATAATAAACTACTGAGGATGATGAGTCATGATCCATTAAGATGGAATAGTCTCCAAAGACTTTTTAAAATTCTTTGAATACTCCACTATCTTTCTCAACCTCCAAAATTTCCATCTTATTAATGAGCTTAAAACACCAAGATTTATTTTGAGATGTTCTTTACACTATCAGAAAATCACTTTAAATCATTTTTTAGTGTCTATTCTAGCATCCCTTTCACATTTGTAACTCCGTCATAACTCCAAAACCTTGAACATAGGTCCATTATAGATGAAAACTAACTCCCCTTTTGGTTTTCATATATCCATAATTTAAATGAATATCCATAAACTAGGGTTTCTTAATCATTATGAATATGTAAAACCTATGTTTGAGGGATTTTGAGAGGTTTAAATAAGCTTTGATGGCATCCTACAATTCTAAAGGGCTTGCTCTAGTAACCCATATCATATTGGATCTTGCATTTATATATTTCCCTGCCTGGCTGGTGAAATCCTTTGATATGACATGTCTACCTATGTGGTATTTCCTTGAGATACTTATTTCATTTTGAAACTTTATCATTATTTTCTTGTATATGTGTCCTCATCTTGTGACCTCATGAATCCTAGTAAAATATACTTTGTTGATTTTCTGAAGAATCTTCTAGCTTTGACCTTTATTGATGCCATTAGTTTATGATCTACATCTAGATTGTGCTGCTCATTAGTCTTACATGATTTTTATGTACCCTATTTTTAGTCTCCATTCGATCAAAACACTTATGCCACATGGTATTTTTGTGTTCAATCTAGATCATTGAATTCTTTACCTCATGTGCACTATTGATCTCCTCGACATGATTGAATGTGCTCTATCGATGTATATTTGCTAGATCAAACATGGACCATTGATATATATTTAATAATATGATCAAATGTAGGCCATAAATATACTTAGAATTCACAATAATTGAGACACTTGGAACCTTCACGTTCATCCTTAGGATTGTTTGACCTTTTGACCTTGATCTTTCCATTAACATTCGACAACATGATTGAACATGCACTCTAGATCTTCATTGACATGTTGACCTCATGAGATAATTTCCGTATCATTAATATATGATGCAATTTTCCAAAATTGTGCCACTTATCAATCTTATTGTTGGATTGAAACTTGTTAAGGATTTATTGAATCCAAATGACTATTTCTCATGGTTTTAACTTGATATCCATGGGCATGTTTCATACTACTAGATCACTTTTAAATGATTATATCTTGAGATAGAAAACTCATGAAGACACAAAACTTGTAGGGGATGACCTTTAAATAAAATATATCATTCTTATGCAAATCTTAAACTTTGGATGA
Organism: Torreya grandis; assembly: GCA_037957365.1. Lineage (NCBI taxonomy): Eukaryota > Viridiplantae > Streptophyta > Pinopsida > Cupressales > Taxaceae > Torreya > Torreya grandis. The sequence continues at coordinate 2,623,784 of JARHVA010001729.1, forward strand.
CTTTATGATTACACCTATGAAATGCACAACCAAACTAGTGTGTTCATTTTTATATGACGTGTTATGATGGTCTAGTTCATTAAAAAACACCAAATTCACACTATAAGTTTTCTTAAAGTGTTTCAAAATCTTACAAGTGATAAGTAATAGGATCATGAAGTCTTTTTGTTCCTTATACCATTGGATCACTCTTTAACCAAGACTCTACTTAGCTTCTCACCCTAGATTTAGGAAAAGTTTTATATGTAAGGCAGACTTAGCCAATAATAAGCTAACCCCATATACTACTGGGGTATATAAATTGAGTTAGATAAGAATTTTTGTGTTTTAATCATGCCATGAATTAAGGGGGTTTCATCCTCCAATACTCAATCCTTACATAACATGGATCAAAGTTTGATTTTTTTTACATCAACCCACAAAAATATTATGCTTTTGTTGGGAAAATTAAGATTAAAATCATTTATTTGTGTCTATTAAATCATCATTTTCCAGAGTTTTGGGCCTCAAAGTACTAAAAGGTATGTAGAGGACTCTTATAGATAATTTTGTTCAAACCTTAATCTTAGGAAACCCATTTTTACCATCTAACTCACCAATTAGTGCCTTGAATTATTATATTATAGATAATGCAATGGATAGACAAGTGACATAGAAATCTTACAAGTTATTCAAGTCTATTATCCTAGTTTTTATCCAATTTTATGTATTACATGTATGTTTAAATTAATACGTATTTGTTTACTTCCTTGTTTAAACCATGTTATTAAATACTTTGATTGAAACCAAACATATTTTGGTATTAAAACCAATAAATAAAGTCATAATATCGAGCTTAAAAATCACAAATTTTATATCTAAAAGTCAAAATATAAAAGTAACTTGTTGTCAATAAACTTTTAGTGATTTTGATATTTCACATTCTTAGATTCAATTTTTATCTTTTTTTTTTTTTTTTTTTTTTTTTTTTTTTACATAATTTCTCTTAGAAATATTTCCTATCATAATTGAAATGGCTATGTTAAATAATTTTAGGTTGAGGTATGAACATTTTTGGAATGACCCCTTTCACTTTTCTAGTCGAGAAAATCAAGGGCACCATGTCAAAATCCATGAAATCAATGAAAACAAAGAAGGAAGACCTTATCAAGATGAATGAATCACTAGGGCCATTTTACATCCTTCCCCATTATATCAATACATATTATCTAACAAGAACTAAATTTTACTCTAAACCCTGAGTCTAGGGGTAAATTTTGATGTTAAAAACCTACATGACTTTCTAGAAGAGAGGCATTATCTCCCATCCAAGATCAATATACATCATAAGGATCTTTATAATCTAGCAAGGCTATCATTAGTTCATCTAATTCCAATCCCCAAGTCTTCAAATATAATGTAAAATTTATCCTCAATGTGGAATCATCCCAAACAAGCCATGGGTTTTTTGTGGATGCCCATATCGATCAAATAAAATAAGAGATTACAAATTTACAAGCTAATAAGATAAAAAAATCCTTTGGTTAACCAAAGATCAAAAATAAATCCATTTTTGAGTGTGAATCCAAATTCATCCCCATTGATCAATCCAAATGTGATATTGAATGCACATTCCAAATAACCTATCAATAATCAAACTTATCCAAATATTTATTTGAATGTCCATTCAACCTTACCAATCATCAATAAATCAAATACAAAATTGAATGCTTATTAAATTTTACCAATCATCAGCCAATAAAATTTAATATTTAAATATTATTAAATTTTATAAAACATCAATCAATCAAATACAAACTTTAATGTTTATTGATTCATCTTGTGAAGCTTTTGGTGCATGGGTTTGAAATTGAGATAGGTGATAATATTATGAAGGGAAATAGAGGGGTTGATTCCTGGCATGTCCTTATAGGACCACGAAAATGTAATTCTATGGTCCTAAAGGAAGGATGGAAATTGTTTTTACTCCCTAAATCTAAGGATTGATCGATTTTGACTATGTAGGGATTATCTTGAGTACCCAAGTTGACCTCTATGGTAGATTCATTCAACATGGTTTTCTTCTCAAGAGGAAGAGATTTGTGGATAGAGTAATTTTCTATACTAAATTAGGTGAGAATGGAATCATCATCATATTGTTGAAAGGTATGTATGGTAGCAGAATCATGTTCGATCAAGTTAGGATGGATGAGAGGAAGGGTTTTAGTTTGGTCATCCTTTTGATAAAACAATGAGACAAAACTAACAATATTGATTAAAAAAGATAGGATGAATGACATAAAAGTCCTTAGACTTGAAAGGGGGATGGGTTGGTGAGGAATGGGTTTCATTCTCAATGTTGGCAATGGGTTTCAGTGAATCAGTGGGTTCTTCAAGTGGTTTAAACCCAAGGCCAAAGGAATCTTGAGGATTTTGAGTTTTGATTATGGGTAGCTCATAGGGTCCCTATTCATAAAGGCTAAGATTGAATCCTTTATAAGAACACCTATGAAGATATAGTTTGTCAAGGTTTGAGAAGTCTATGATAAATGGTTTGGTGGAAGAGGTAATGGTAGAAACAAGTGGATGATCAAGTAACCCATATATGAATTTGGTTTGATGGTTGGGGAGCTTGAAAGGAATAATGGCACCATTGTTGGGGTCATATCTAAGATCATGGATGAGGCTCCCATACTTTTGACGAGTGGGGAAAGCATCCAAATCTAAAAGATGGTATTCTCCTAGTGAGAGACATTTGAATGTGAGTTATAAGGGGCCCTCCATGGGAATTTGAGATTAAGGAATGAATGAGATTGTTGAAGCTTCATCATGGGTAGTCGTGGAAGTGTTGTTAGTGGGTAGTGAATTGGATGAGGTAGGAATGAGGACATCATTTGGATGATAGGTCATATTGCATGAAGTGAAGGGACTTGGGTTAGCTTTGATGGTAATTACTTGACCCACATTCTCAAATTTCACACATCAGTGTAAGGTACAAGGGACACACTCATGGAATGAATCCAAGGGCATCCAAGTAAAATGTTGTATTGGAACTTTCCCTCTAAAACATATAAGAGTTTAGGATTTGTTCAAGGTCCTAAATGGATGTGAAGGATGACCATGCCTAAAGTAGTGCCCATGGTGTCATTGAAAGAGTGAAGGACCACTAAATTTTTAGACATGATGTTCTTGGGTAGTTGTAATTGGTCATAAGCATGTAAGGAGATAATTTTGATACTAGCTCCTCCATCAACCATCACCCTTTTAATGCAGGTTTGGTTGATGAATGAAATGATAAACAAGGGAGGAGTAGGATCCTTAGGATGAACAAATGGAATCTTAGAATCTTGAAATGTGATGAGGTTGAAATGTTGGAGAGTACCAACATAGGTGGCTAGAGGTTGAGGATCATGTGGTGGAACCTCAATGGATTGGAGGGTCTCAATGAGTTCTTGGCAATGATGGGGTGAGGTATTAATGAGTTCATAAATACTCATATTCATTGGAGTTTGGTGAAGTTACTTAAGAACTATACATTACAAGGATTTAGATGGGTTGGAGGAAGTGACACCCGAAATGGATATCTTAGGTTTTGGTGATTATGTGGGTAAAGGTGAGGGCATGTGAGTTTGACTGGTAGGTCAAGAGTTAGAAGGGTATGTCCATGCAATGGAATCTTTATATTTTTTTGGGCCCTATATTAGGTAACCATGTGGATATTATGGGTAAGAAAAGGTATTCAACTAAATGGTTGTTTTGGTTCCTCCTCACTTTCAAATGGGAAAGGGTATGGTTTGGAAGGGTTGAATGGATGGTTGAGTTGGTAATTGGATAAGAGGTGATTCATCTGAAAACAAATCATCCTCATCTATCAAGTTATGGATAAGGGTTTGAAGATTTTTATAGCTTTTTATATCATTTCTAGGTGTTTTATGATAGGCATAGATTAATTGGTCATTAAACCAAGATGGTATAGGATGTGAGTGGTCAAATTTATTAGAAGATTCGAATTGTTTGATGGGTGGTAAGTAGATAGCAGTTTATAAAAACCTTTGCAAGATGGCTAAATAGGATTCAATCAAAGGTATTGAGGGTGTGAATATTTTATTGAGGGTGCCAAGGTTTTGGTTTTAAGAGTTAGAGTGGGCATCCTTTCTGGAGGAGGTTTCATCATGGATTTGGAAGATGATTGAATAGTTTTGGTGAATGGTTTAGGTTTGGGTTATATAGTTAGGGTTAGCTTTGTGGAGGATTTAGAAGTTGAGGGTGCTTGTTTGGTTATAAGTGGGAGAGTAGTGAGGGAAAGTTTATCTAGAAATGAGGATGATGACGTTGATGATTTGGTAGAATATTTAGGTGAGGAAAAGGGTGAAGGCTAGTGAGATAAGGAACATGGAACATGGAGAGTTGAGTAATGAGGTCCCAAGATAGAAGGTAAGGTGGAAGGATGTTATATGGGTCTAGCTTGAGATGGAGACATGATTGGTTTGATCCTTTTAATGGGTTTTGTTTGTGTTTTTTTTAGTAGTTTAGGAGGGGTCAAGTCTAACTTCAAAGGTGGATGAACAATATTGGGATTATGAAGTATCCAAAAGTTTTAGATGGGTTTGTTTTGGGATATGATAGGTTTAGTTTGAGGGGTGGATAATTATTTGGGAATTCTAAGTGGAGGAAGGTGGGAAGGTTCTCATAGAGTCATGGAAGGAGAAGGGTTGGTTGGAGGTTTGATGAGTTTATAAGTTGAAGGAAGTGTGGTTAAAGGTTTATTTGTTTTAATAAGGTAGATCTAGATGATGCCAAAAAGTGGCTCTATATAGGTTGGGTTGAGAGGTGAATGATAGATTTTGAACCAATCTATAAAAAGTTTTGTAAATTGGCTTAGTTTATTATTCTTTAGTTTCAAATATTAATCCTTTAAGTAGAGGTGAGGGAATGTTCTTGGGAGAGGGTTGTAAAGTTTGGGATGATGATTCTACCGTGGTAGGTTGTAGGTGAAGAGGTTTCCTCTTGTAGAGTGGTTTCAAAAGAGAGGTTGCGTTACTCAATGATAGATGTGATAGATTTATGTAAGGGCATGGATATGGTTTCTTCCTTTGGTTGAACCTATAAAGGAATGGTAGGTGAGTTATCCTCCATGGGTTCAAAAGTGGGTGGAGAGGTGGTTGAAGCAATGATTGCCTCCTTTGGTTTTTTTAAAGGAGGTGTGGGTAAGTCCATGGTTTTCTCAAGTGAGGGGGAGGGTAAAGTGGATTCCTTAGTTTAGATGTCCAAAGGAATGGTAGGAGAGTTTGCTACTTCAATGAGTGGGATGGATGAAATGGAGGTTGAGGTAATAGTCTCCTCAATAAAAGGTTGAAAAATTATTGTATTGATCATACTAACCTCATGTGTGTGAGATGATTCATGTTAATTTTTGTTATAGTTGATAGAGGGTGTATGGTTTAGAAATGGCTTACAAAAAATATCAAGACATTGGTTAGGGGGTGCATTGGGATTGTCAAATATGAGTTCCCCCTTTTCAATCATGTTTTGGACAATCTTTTTGAAGGTATTACACCTACTAAAATCATGTCTAATAATGTGATGGTATGCACATGAATTATTTTCATTATACCAACTAGGTGTGGGGTGAGTAATGTCAAATTATTGAGGAGGTCTTATGGGTGGAATTTTTATGATGTTTTATTTTAGTAGTTTCTCCAAAACTAAAGCTTAAGATTCTCCAATAGGAGTGTATTGTTTTGTAGGTCCATATGTTTAATTTGGGTTAGGTTGTTTTAAATAGTAAAAAGAATTGTTTGAGGGGCTAAATTGGTTGATAGTTGGAGGTAGAGTGGTTTTGAGAATAACCAAGTTGGTTGATGCCTTAGATTTTGAAGGTTTGGATTGATTGGTGGGTTTTAATTATGAGGAAGGATCAATAGATTTAAAAGTGGAATTCTTGTTCCAAAGTTTTAATTTTCCTTCCTCGATGGATTAGATTTCCATTTTTCATGCCATAGTAGGCCTCATCAAAAATTTAGAACGTTTACACTTTGAGAGTGGGTGAAATTTGTTTGGCATAACCTCATGAAAATATCTCAATCAATTAAGTTTTTGGTAATGAGAAAGAAAGTTGGTTGATAAAACCTCTCCATCTAGCATCAAAATTGGCAACTAGTTCATCATCAAATTTCTTAATGGATTAAAAGTTAGTTATGGAAACCCATTTAGATATGTTTACCAAAAATTGATCTAAAAATACTTGGGTGAGTTAGGAAAAATAAAAATTGGAGTGCTTAGTGAGAGTACTATACCAATCAAGATCGGGTCCTATCAAAGACATGGGAAAAATTTAAATGGGGAGGTAATCATCATGTGTAATTAAATAACATGAATGGTGAAATGACTTCAAATGTTGTTGTGGGTCCTCTTTGCCTTGAAATTTGGAAAATTTAGGAAATTCCCATTGAGGAGGATAGGATCAGATTGTGATGGATGGGTGGATAGGTTCATTGCATATTTGGTCATAAGAGAGAAGGTTATGGGTTCCTAATATTGATGATTTGAGATTGGTCATTTTGTCAATTAACATCTCGACCAAGTAAATTTCAAGTTGGATAGATGGAATATTGTAGGATAGGTTATGTTGAGGTATGGTAGATGTAACATATTGATAAGGAGGTTGTGAAGATGTTGTATATTTGTAGGTGGTTATAAGAGGTTGGGATGGAGGTACATAAGGATTCATGGGTCATAATATTGAGTTAAAGGGGCTATGTGACCTTGTGGATTAGACATATATTGATAAGAGGTTATAGGAGTTTATTGATAGTTTATTATAGTTAGAGGTATGGATGTATGAGTGGGTTGTAGTTGAGTTTGAGTAGTAACTCATGTGCTGATGGGTGGAAGAGTTTGAGGTATAGAAAGTATCAAGTTTTGAAGATGGGTATAAGTTGGCTGGGTGGTGATGGTGGAATGAATGGTGGAAAGAGGGGTAGAAGCTACCCCTAAGGTGGGGTGGGATATGTAACAAGAGGTTGGGTTACCCCAACATTAGATGTGTTGTTTAGTGTAGGTGGTGTGTGATTATGGGTCAGAATATTGGATTGGATTTGGGTGGTGGTAGAAAATGAGTTATGGGTAGAAGATGAAGCTTGGGTAACCGAGGGTTGGGTAGAATTAACACCCACCATAAGCTCATGAGGCATGCCTAAAGGAGGATCTATGGGAGGAATCAAAGAAATTGGGGTATGATGAGATAAAGTGTTAAGATAGTGTTGAAAGGTAATGGGGTTATTTTCAAGGAAAGTGGTGAAATCGGCATCACCCTCAACAACAATCCAAGGCATGGTAGGTGGGGGAAAAAGATGATAAAGACCCTCAACCTCTAAATTATACCCCATAGATGATGAATAAGAAGATGTAGGGGATGTTTTATGGGTTTGATTCCTCAACTATTGCTTGGTAAAAGAAAATGTAAGGAATTAGAAAAGAATAACAAACCTCTCGCCTTAAACAATGAAAAAGTAAAGAAAATTTCAAGGCAAACAAGGCACAAACTAAAATCACAATTAATCCTATAATTAATTCTAAATCACTTTTGGCTTATGCCTTAGAGAGTGTGAAAGAAGTTTGGATTATGAACTAGGTACTAAAAAAGTAAGCTAAGGATGGTTTCAATTTTTTTATGGTGCTAAAAAATAATCTATACTAGATTAGGTATGTGGCCTAGTACTGGGGGATTTTTCCTCACACTTCGCAAACCTAAATCCAAGCTGAGCCACTTAACCAATAGATACCATTTGTTTAGAGTTTATACTCTGTTAGAGAATGGGGTGGGTCCTCCCCTTGGTGATGAAATCCAATTAAGATCATTAGAAAGGGTAAGGTGATCAAATGGGTGAGGAAATCCCAATGAGCCTCATCTCAAGTATGTTACGATGTTTGTTTTTTTGTGAGTGGTTTCGTTGTGTAACATAAGTGTGATATGATTAAATCATGATTATTTAATTAACTAGGTGAGTTAAATCATGCAAGCAAACCATTAATGCAGAAATTTATTTTATACCCAAGAGAAAATATTCAAATTTAGTTCAATGAGCATATAATAAAGGAATAAAGGGAACTAGGTCCAAAAATAAGAATAAAAAGGGACTAAGAGGTCCCACAAGGTATGCCAAAATTTTTATGTTAAAATTTTCACATTTATGAATAAGAAAAAATAAAGAGATAAAAGCTATGAAAAAGGCTAAAATAGATATGGTAGAAAGCCCTAGTAAAAATGCACACATAAAATAGATGAAGTGGAGAACACTTATTTGGATAGGGGAAGATGACCTACATAAGAAAGCACTCAAATCAAGCTCATTTGTTAGATAAGGAGGAAGGGTGGATTGCCTAGCTTGTGCTAGATACATGAAAGTGTGAGCTATCTATGGAGGTTACCAATCCACTCTCTGATACAAGTTAATGCTAAAATAAAAGAAAGGAATGTTGGATACATGAAAGTAACAAGAATGAATACTTTGACAATGTAAGCTAACTATATAATAAACTAACATAAATTTTAATGATTATTATTTGGAAAAAATGTTCTAATCTAATTTGGTTTCGGTCTAGTCAAGTTTTTGATAGAAAATGGGAAAAATAGTGTCTACTCAATGGCTAGTTTAATGGTGTAAATTGAGGGTTTTGGTCACAAAGGGATAACCATCAAGGATTATGGGTAACCATCACCAATTAGGGGTAATCTTTGGTGGTTACCTAGTGCAACTAGGAATGTCAAAAAGGTATGTTGGTATAGGGGTGAGGTCAAATGCAATCTAATGCATAAGGTTTGGTTTGGATTTGGTAATGATAGGATGAAAGGGTAGAGGGTCTAAACTAATAAGAATGAGATGGGTTGGGTGTAAAGAGGTCAGATCCTGATAGAGATATTCAAGTAGATGGAAAGGAAATATAAATGACAAGTAATCAAATCTTACCTAATCTTGAAGATATTTTTGGAGCATAATGATGCTTGAAGGAGATATAGAAGAAATTCACCAAAGGTTCAAGTTGGTGGTTACTAGAAAAAATTACATGAAGAGTCTTCAAATGCCTAGAAGACTTGAGTACCTATATCAAGATAGCCTAAATGTATAATTAGGATATTGATACGTGGATCCACTTCTCCTTTTGCTCACTTCCTCTTATAAGCAAAAGGTGATGGAGTAAGAATATGAGATTACAATATTATGAGGTGTTTGTGATGTTTTAGAAGATGGATTAGGCAAAAACTATTAAATTTGGTTCCTGATTACCTAAAAAAAAGTTGGTGATGAATTACCAACCTGAGGACCTAATCATCAATAGTTAGGGTAATTGTTGATGGTTACCCTAACCATCGATGATCGAGGTACCAAACAAAAGTGGGTTAAAAAAGGGTTCAAGGGGTTAAAGGGTCAAAAAGAGGCTAGTTAGGTTGAAAGAGCTAGTTTTTCAGTAAACTAACCAATGTAATCTAAGGTGAGGGTTAACAAGGTAAGTTAAGTTATATAAGTGGCTAACTAGACCCAAGATGAGGTTAGGTTAAATGGGTTAGGTGAAGGGATTAGTTCAAGATATGTTATTTCAACTTTATCGGTGTAGTTAAACTAAGTGAAAGAGAAGTCTGAGGCATTTTGACAATTAGAACCATCTGTGTAGTTTTTTAGTGTCTACACTATATCTCCAAATAAAGTATGGAACACTAATATTTATTCCTCAAGTATAATGGTCAATAATCAGATTTTTGTTCACACTTATTCTTTTTCACTTCTCTTCTTACAAATGGTTGAAAATAAACTTGTCGATATAGGCAGATCTTTCCCTAAATCCTCCTAGAAATGTTAGTTGTATAAATATGACCCAATTGACCCTATATGTTTCAAGGGAAATGTACTAGGTCTATGTAAGGTCATTTGAAAGGATAACAAAGCCAAAAAGTGAAAAATACCCCTAGACTATATAGGGTCAGCCTAGTCGACCTAGTATAACTAACTATCCAAAAGGGAATTATAGCAAGAAAAAGAGGATGGAAAGAGGAAAATGACTAGAATGGTTAAGGCTAAGAATAATAATCTTAGGGTTAATTTTTTTATGAGATGATCATGTAGATGTTAAGTGGCCAAAGGGATAACAATCTTATGAAGCATTAATGGTCTACCCACCACTTTCTTAGTGCACCCCTTAAGGCATGCTCTCAGAGATTTTGAGACTCGATAGGTTCCTAAAAGATATAAAGTGTTAGTAATCAATAAAATTTAAAAATATTATATGTATACATATGCCCCACTCAAAGCTCACCATGTGTCACATAAGTGCAACATGAAATAGTGCTTCAGGATAGAACATGATAACACACAATGTTGATGCTAAGTAATGTGAAGTAAGTAAAAAAATGGAAAAGGAAGGATATAATTGAAAAACACATACTTTTACTTACATTAGTGCTATAGATAATGAATTAGACTATAAGAGAAAATGAAGGCATCCAATGTGAGGAAAACTAGGCAAGCATGTATAAATTAGTGTAAAAAGTAGCCAATTTTTTCTTTTTTCTTGGAAAGTAGGCATATGATAGTGGAAAAAATTCTCTACATCATCATGAATCCAACACATTTTATGGTTTATAAAATGGATGGTTAAAAATAAATATATAGATAAAATAAGGAATCTACAAAAAATAATTGAAGAATTTGAATTATGAAAAGTGTTTTTAAATAGGGGGAAAGAGAAGTCATTTGGTTATTTTGATTTGTGAAAGAAATAAAAAAGAGCTTTGGAGACCAAACAAGCTAGGATAGTGAGGGGATGATAGGATAAATGAGGAGGGGCTCCAAGAGTGGCAACAAGTGTATTAAAAGTATGCAACTATGAATTCTTAGTTAGTTTTTAAGTATTTTATTGTATTTAGTGTATTTATTTTAAAAAAATAATTTTTATCATTTTTAGATGTCAAAATGAAGCAAAATTAGATTCTATAGGTAACAAATAGAAAAATATGAAATGGGTTTAGAAGAATTAGGAATAAAATGGAAAAAATGCATTTCTTTTAAGAAAATGTAAGGGGTTAGTAGCTAAAAGCAACTAGGTTGACCTAGTAAGCTAAAAATAGTCAAAAATCCATACTACCGACCTAATAGGTGTATGTCGACCTAGTAGGTTTGTAGACTAGTGACCTAGTATAATTTGCCAACTAATCTAAAAAGCCTAGAATGATAAAATAGTACTAGGGAGAGGAAAATAAGAGGGTTAACTTAGACTTTTAAGTCAACTAGGTCAAAAATAGGGAAATTTTAGTTAGACTAGTTTGACCAAAGAACTAGAATTGTACAAAAATGCATGTAAAAGGCCAAAAACGGCTAGAATGGCCCAAAATAATTAAGAAAAAATTGGATTGGATAGGCTAAAGATAGGTAAAAATGAATGAATTAAAGCATTTTAGGCTTGTTTTTTAATAAAATTGTAAAAAGAATGTGTTTTGACTATACATGACATAGAGGATCTAATACATATTTTATTTTTTATTAGTTATAAGGATGACCCTAGTTTTGGATATTGGTTGACATGTATTTGATACCAAATCTATTGGAGTGTCTAACCATAAGTGATAGAGCTAGGCTAATAGTTTTAGGCCTACGAGGGATAGCTGACATGTGTAAGATTCCCTTAAGCTTAGATCTATTAGACATGTTCCTTAGATGTTGGGAATGATTGACTAATAGCTTTATATGGGAGGTGGATGGGGATATGTTAGAGGTAGCTATCATGATAGAGGATGTACATTCCATCCTAGGGCTATTAGTGATAGGAGCACCAGTGAGTACATACATACATCTACTAGTGCTAGAGACTATGAGATGTGAAAACATATTTTAACAACCATATGGAGACATGCTGACTATATGGCTGAGTTAGAACATAGTTACACTAGCTACAATAAGAACATAGATGATTAGACACTATACTTAGTGGAGAGAGCCACATCTAGTGGAAAAGGTGCTAGGACAAATGGGCTTAACTCATCTAGTAACATTGATATTAATGTCTAAGTAGTGGTCTCAAAATGTGAAAGAGCCATAGGGGAGGAGCGGACTAGGGCCACGTGTGATGAGGCTAATGCTTAGATATATCATGAGTGGCCATGGACTAGGTGAGCACAATAGGGAGTAGAGTAGGAGGACAAGGATATAGAGGTAATGAAATTGGAGATACCACCACCATCTTTATAATGAGATGTGCTATGACCACTAAGGACATGATATTCATAGAGGTAGGAGGAGTAGGAGTGAGTGGATACTATCACCATCCTTGATGATCTAATAGGTGAGATAGAGGAGAGATGGATGATAAAGAGGCCACTCAGGTGTAGGCTGAGGTGGATTTGAACCATGATAGTTGTATTTGAGTTGAGGAGGTAACCTATAGAGGATGTGATAGGAGGCCATGTAGATGGATAGACTATGCATCTAGATATAATGATGTAAATGACACAAGCACATATGGTGATGCAGACCTAGTTGATGTAGGCTCATACAGTGACACAAACTAATTTGGCATAGGCATAGGTGTAGATAGCATATCTATAGGGATAGGTATAGGGACTAAGATCTTAGATAGCCTTATTACAATGTACTATTCAAAGGAGTCAAATCAAGGCCTCAACAATACATGTGGCTATCCCATGAGATAGATAGGATGGGTCCCACCCATAAAGTTGTAGCATTATATGTATGGTTATACTTGTTGTATTTAAAATTCATGAGATGCATATATGATGTATCATTTTGGCATATTGTTGTTGGTTGTGAATATTATCATTATTATGGTTATGGTTGTGGATGATTTGCATATATTTATTTCTAGCACATTTATTTAGCTATTTATTATATATGTTATAGGAAATCTATGAGATGTGGTTTCTTTTCTAGCATTATGTATAACACATGCATGGTTAAAAGGAAATAAGCAATAAGACTTGGTAAAATATAATCAATAAAAAATGTACCACACACTATTTCAAGTTGGGAAATGTGTAATAAAAATAAAATGACTAAGTATAAATAACCAAGGGATGCTAAAATAAGATGGTAAAAGGGAATTTGTTATTAATCCAAAGTGAAAGATTTTTTCACCAAATTAAAACAAGTAAACTCATACTAAATTGTGTTAGGATGTATGAAAATAATATAATAAAATGGAAGCTATGTAAAAGGCCACAAATGGTATAAAAATAAATAAATTAATCTAAGTGGTTATACTAAATAATATTGTGAAGTATAAGAGGAAAGCAAAATTGTCAAAAGACTAGTCTTAAATTTAATCATACTAATTAAAGCTAGGAAGTATGAAAAATTCAATAAATTTTTATATTTAATACATGCACTCATAAAATAAGAAGATAAAAGTGAAAGAAAAATAAAGTAAGCATAAAACATAAAAAATCAAGCTGGGAAGCATGTTAATGAAATGTAGCTTCATAATCATTCACATCTTGTTTCATATTTGACACATGTAATTTTGTTTGTGACTTTTATTATTGGAAAATTTTGTGAGGAATGTCAAGTCCTATCCATGATCTTATACTAAAAATCATAAAGAGAATACCACTGGTGTGTAAAAATTGAGATAATCAGGTAACAAAAGACGTGAATAATAGGAAGAAAAAATGTGGTAATTTGTGAGGATGGTCAGGTCCTATCCACTATCTTATAATGCAACTCACAAATGAAATCCATAGGGGAGTGATTAGTAAATAAGAAAATATTTCTCAAGAGAAAATATGAGGAATATAAGGAATGAAAAAGGAAATATAAAAAAAAGACTTAGGTGTCTTATGAGAAGACCTTTGGAGACCAAAGGCATATTAAGGATATGAGAAGACACTAAGTGACTAATGACTATCAATGTAAAAAGGAAACCTATTCGCTATAGACACAAATATTTAAATGTAAATAAGTATGTTACTGAGATCAAATCATGAAGGTATATTAGTACAAGAAAAGGAAAATGGACCTAACTTCCCACAATGTGTTCCCTATTCATCAGGACCCCTTATAGAGTCATCAGTCTACTATGAAGATTGGGTACTTTTGTGAAAGAGTAGGTATCATTAAAATATTTTTTTATTCTACTTTTCTAATATACTATCCTACTACACCCCAAAGTACTTGGGCTCTATCATGAGGTGAACTATGGAGTTTGACCTTCGACTAAAAAAAGGAGATGTTCTTTGAATCATGTCTTTTAGTGTGATTGGACTTTTAAAAATATTTTTGCCTTTTATATCATTGATTTTCTTAAAATTATTTAGATTTGAATTTTTTTGTATTTTCAAGACTCCTCCTCCATATGGATCTCGAATGACCAATCATGAGAGATGTAGTGATACAAAAAAATGAGTTATAGTCTAAGGCTAAAGGAAGCTATGTAATCAAAGACAAAAACTGACTAGGACACTTAGGATTAATAATGAACAAGCATGTGATCTCAAGTCTCAACCATGTATATGATTAGTCTATGAAAAAGGAAGAAGGGGAAAAGGAGATCTAAATGTTGATTGGAGAAAGGAAAGTATAATGAGATACATTATTTTCTAAGTGATCACATGGTAAAAGGAGATAAGGGCCAAAGGGAACATGGTTTGTATAACCAAGTCACAATGACAATTATTTGGGAAATATAAAGTTAAGAAAGAAAACAATCATGAAGAAATAAGAAGAGAGTTTTGAAAAAAAAACTTAAGAAAGAAATAAAAAGTAATGATAAAGAAGGATAATTATATGTGAATGTAAATGATAGGATAAACAAGATATAGTATCAAAAAGTAAATAATCAACATATAAGAAAAATATGAATTTAACACAATGTCAAATGATATAATGGATAGATAAAATTAAAATTAGAGCACATATCCAATCAAAATGTTAATGTAAGGGGACCATGCATGTACTCATAGATAATTATAAATATACCCACACAAATTATCGAAGACATCAGATAACTTTCTATGAAGATGGATATGAACTATTGTTAATGTCTCATCAATCTTCACTAAAAACTAGGAAAAGAGTTCTCTTCTAATCTCCTCAACTAAAAAAGTAGGAATGATCGAAGGATCATATTGAGGAAATAAGTTAGGCAAGGTATACTTGAGATAATTCATGGGAGCAAGATCTATGGGAGATGTAGGAATCATCGGTGGACAAGGATTCATAGGTAAAGGACTCATGGGTGGAGAAGGACCCATAGGTGAGGTAAGGTCCATAGATGAAAGAATCATGGGTAGAGGCATAGAAGATGATTAAGGGACCACAAGAGAAGATAAAACCACTAGAAGTGGAGCCATGGGAGAAGAAGGAGGGTATTTATTATGGGAGGGATAAAATAATGTCTAAGAATAGATACAAGGTGATCCTTAATATGTTGTTGAAGGATATGACAATGATCACTATGATGGGTACCACGTTGATGCCACAAAAATATACCTCACCATAACTGGGTATATATTTAGGTAAAACCTTTGAGGGAGGCATGGATTTGTCTAAGGTATGAGAAGAAGGATTCAAAGTATCAATATATTGTCACAACTTGTGATATTGGGTAGAAGAATCATTATTTGTCCTATAAAAGAAATTGATATGGGTGTGAGCGGTCTTAGGAGAATCACTCATAGAAGGATATATAATAGGAGTGGCAGAATTAGAAGAACACTCATCATCCCATTTGGTGGGTAGCAGAGCCATTTGAGGCAAAGGAAGAAAGCCATCACCAAGGGAAGGTGGTGATGGAGGAGGAATGGAACTAGGCTCAATGAAAGGAGCAATGAGATGAGAAGTAGTGGTAGGCTTTGAAACAATATGAGTAGGAATAGGATCAACTATAACAGGATGAAGAATGGGCTCAACTATAGTATGAGAAAGAATGGGATATAATAAGATCTCTACTGAGGGAGGATTAGGATGTACAAATGGTCTAAGGAGGGTTACACTAATCTCAAGAGTAAACCAACTATGGTGATTAGGGAATATAAAAAAATAGTAAGGTCCTATCATAGCATGATCTATGATCATAGTCCTATGAGATTTATCAAAAAATTTAGGTGTTGATGCCATATCTACCCTATGATAAAGAGGAAAAATAATTAAATTAGGAACTATAAATGAAGTTGGGAAGATACATGAAAAGACTCAAGTAAATAAGAATGATAATGGATAATCTCATCATCACGAGACTAGACAAGACCACCTAAGAGTGGATCATATAAGGAATAACCATCATCATAATTTAGAGTGTGAAGATTAATGACATGAGTAGGGATGACCTTGTCATCTGAGGGAGTGTGGTGAATAGAATGTCGAGTCTTGGTTAAGACTATGAGAATATCATCACAAGGAGGATTGAGAGAATGAGGTTGTAATGAAGCAGGAGGCTATGAGATGAGATGAGGTGAGATATTAGAAGTTCTAATATTTAGGTTAATATCATTAGTCTCATCATCATCAAAATATAAGATGTTAGGAGGAATGTTCCCAATGATTTTGGTATGCCCATTGTAACCTCAAGTCGAATTAATATGAAAATTAATATGCTAAGACTCAGAATGGAACACTAGGCAAAGGTTCAAGAGTAGGGATCTTTAAGACACCATGGTATTATAATTATTCAAAATTCCAAGGGTTAGTATCACCCTAAATCCTATAAATGGATCCATTATGAGTAAATTTATTGCATTGGTTGGTGGAAGAAGCAATAGCTCTCATATGGTGAGTCCATAACCTACCAAGAAAGATATTATAAGAAAGGGGAAATTTAAAGATCATCACCTTCACATGAATAGTGACATGTGAGATAATAATGGGAAGCCATACACAACCTAGCAGAGGAATTTTCCTTCTATCATATCCTTGGTAGGTGTTGTGTGTAGACTTAAGATTGCATTCTGAATATACAAGGGTCTTAATGAAGGTGAGAGAAGTAATGTAGGTGTTAGGACCCTCATCAATAAATGCATGATTAACTTTGATAAAACCTATTTGAACACTAATGAATAAGGGAGGATCATCCACACAAATCAAAATCTCATTCAAAATCATAAAATCTATGGGAAATTTTAAGGAAAGAGAAGTGTCTATAGATTCATCAACATTGATAGACATCTCTTCACATTAATATACTATCCTCAGATCTAGAAAAGGCTACCTCCCATCCTACTAGGGGAGGATGAGGGACACTCATCTCAAATAATAGTTACATAATATATTTTATATGACATGGAGAAGTCTTCATAATCTCAACAAAATTTGGGATTGTATATTAGTGAGCTCTGTAATGGGATCACACTCATCATAACCCATAATAATGTGGTTAGATATAGGTGTAAAATGATTAAGTAGGTCCTCATAAGGAGGAGGAAAATTAAATTGGAAATTCTTTTTATAAGAAGAAGAATATTTAGAAGAAGGTTGTGAATCATGTTGTGTTGATGAAGTAGTTAGTTCAAGTTTATTTTTCAGAATTGGTAGTGTTAGTAGAAATTTTAGTATCTTTAGTGCTATAATATGATGAAAGAGTGGAAGAAATAAAAAATAAGTGTTATCCAAGGGAAAATTATAAATTTTATTGTCAAAATTAATAATGTTATTTTCCCCCAACTCTTTAAATAAGCTGGAGAAGAATCTTGGATAACATGATATGTTTTAGATGGAGTGTAGATAGGTTGAGAATTGATAAAAGTAACCACCCTTCACATATTATTCATGTTAACCACATTATCTTTAGAAGTGGTTTCAATAATACTTTCAAAATTATTGGTGGAAGGGGTGGATTTGTCTTGATTGTCTTGAGTAGGTTGATGATTAGGAAGTGTGTCTTTATAGATAGCTAAATGAGTATTTGCTTGATTTAAAGCTTGAGTTTTATCATGTGTGTTAAAATCCTTAAAAGTAATTTCATAAGATTGTTGATGCTTTCAAATTATATAATCATGATCTAAATTAAGACCAAGAGGAAAATCCATAGATAAATTATGAAGTTGTCTATAGGTCTCATGAAAATGACCCCAACTAGCATAAAACTAACAAAACTTGTTAGGATCATGCCAAGATTTCATAGGATGTGTAGGGTCAAGATCTCATAGAAGAGGCCTATGTAGATGCTTAATAAATTTAGTTTAGGATAGAGTTTTATGGACATTAATGTTGTTTAGTGAATATTATTAAGGATTGATATATTATTGAGAATGGGGAGTTGGTTTTGATTAAGGGGTAAGAATGACCACTTGAACATTGTGAATGGTGTCATAATAATATTTAACACCATCATTGGTAATGTTGTGACTTTTGTTCTTAAGTAAGATATGAGGAGCCATAGAAGGTTAGGGTGCCTAAAATTTATGCAAAAGGAAATCTTATCATTTAGCTTGGTCAATATCCTCCTCCAATGTATGTGGAGAGAGAGTGTGGACCTGACATTGAATTTTAGGAAAAAGGGCATTGGTAAAGAGATGGAAAAGATTATCATCAGCCATATTATGTTCACATTTGTTTTATAAGGTTTTCAAAATTTTAATGATGACTTGAATAGTTTCATTTTCAAGTTATTTGTAATTTATGAAGTGGGCTAAACTATTTTTAAAAAGATCACTAGTTTGGAACTCTTAGACTAAAGCATTTACGAAATCCTTCAAACTAGAAATGGAATGAGTTATAAGTTGGTTATACCAATCCAAGGCATCACTTGTGAGAGTTTTTTTTAAGAGTTTGGTGGTAGAAAAGGCATTCAATTTGACCCAATCCTTATAAATATTTCCAAATATTTTAAGATGAAGGGTGGGATCAGTTGATCCATTAAAAGAAATTGTAGGTGTCATACCTCCAATATCAATGTTAGCAATTTGTATAGTGAGAGGTTAATTTTGGATATGCTTAATGGTTTTATTGATTAAATGAGGTTGAGGAATGAAATTACCTTAATAATCATGAAGAAGGGGAGGGGGAACATTCTAGTTATGTATACCTTGAGCTATTGGTTGAGGATGATATTGAAGATGAAGAAGGTGATTTTGCATTCTCATCATTTGATTTGTGTTATGAGTTTGAAAGGTATTCATTTGATTAAGTGTTTGTATTAATAGTTTATTTGTTTGATTAGCATTTTTAAATGAATTAGAGTTGGTGTTTGTAGCTTGGGCACCACTAATGGTGTTGATACGAGCTTGAGAGGAACTATGAGAATGTGAGGCACTAGTGGCAAAAAATTCTTATGTAACTAAATATGGACTACTGAATCATTGAGAAGAAGAATGTTATGCCCTTAACTATTAGTGTGTCTAGGGATATGTGTAACTGACTTGTGGCTTACATACCTCTTTTATTTACTTGTTATATTTCTCTATGTTCTTAGATAGGTCAGCCTATGGAATAACCTTGGCTAAGTGTACTATATATAAGAGGTAGTGGTTAGTCTTTAATCATCATGTCAGTTATTATTTTATTAGTACATTATTATGGAGGTTTCCCCCTTAAATTGGTTTTGTTATATTATCTAGTTGTTAAGCACAAGATATACTGAGAGGGGGGGTGAATCAGTATATCATATATCTTATAAAACTTTCCTTTAAAAAAATATCACTTAATCAAACATTCAAGATATGAAATAAAACTTAAATAATAAACACCACACAAGATAGAGAGATACATCAGATATAACGTTGAAACTCAATGTGGGAAAAACCATGGAGAACAATCTCAAGTATATGAATGAGCACTAACCCAAACAATATTTGCAAGCCAAGTTTGCAAGAGCACCATACCCCTTTGCTGAGCACCAACCTAGCTACTATTCATGAGCACCAACCCACAAGAGCACTAACCCCTTTGCCGAGCACCAACCCACAAGAGCACCAAACCCTTTACTGAGCACCAACCTAGCAATAATTCAAGAGCACCAACCCATAGGAGCATCAACCTCTTTATGTATACCACACACCTATCTCTCAATGTTGCTATCTCAACAAATGATAGATCAATACAACATCTCTTTCCTCTCTCTCATCTTTGCTCTTCTAATCTAGATATAACAAATACAAATCATACTCATCTCTCACAATTTCTCTTCTAAGCTAGATATAACAAATAAAAATCATATTCATCTCTCACAAGTGATCTTCTAAGCTAGATATTACAATATCAAATCAACCTCTATCTTCCATATAATAAATGGCTTCTCAAGCCTTTATTTATAGCTTTCCGAATGACCTTTGGACTTCCTCCTTTGTGACCCTTCAATCCTCATGGAAAATGGCACCAAACTTGTTTGACCCTTCATATTCAAGCCTTTGAAAAGTCATGTGGTGACCCTACATGACCAAAAATGTCCTTCCCACTTTTGTCCTTATCTTGGTGACTTTTCATATTCCTCAAAGTGTCCCTTCATGAGAACTTGTGCCATTACTATTTTGTCTTCACTTGGTGACTTTTGGTATTCCCCAAGATGACTCTTCATGGGGAAATACGTCCCATCCTTCTTTTGTATTTACCCCATGGCTCTTTGACTTCTCCATGGGCCCTTCTTTTGTCTCATATGAAACCCTAAATATATTCATTAATATTAAATAAATATTAACTCATATTAACCAGGATATATTTATTACAAACAACATTAAATGTAATGGGGCCTTTATCACCAATAATGCTGAACCTTTGACATCAATGACAATATTTCCAACAATCTCCCCCTTTGTCATTCATGGCAACCTCAATCTTGAAACTGCCACATCCTATCACTTGCACATACTATCATCTGAAAACATACAGTAACTCCCCCTTATTGTAGCAACCTGTACCTATTCCCTATACCTATTTTTTGCACCTATACCTATACCTATTATTCTCCCCCTTTGACATCAATGGTAAAGGGCCTACTTGGAGCTAACACTTAGCTCCCCCTAAACTGATGCTGAACATCAATGGTAGGAAGTAATAAAAATTACTCCCAACTCCTTTCATAGATCTTTAAATGTGTCCTTTGATCATGCCTTTAAGAAGATATCTAATAAATCATTGCCTGTCCTTTGAGATTCTGCAATCAACTCATTTGAATATTTCCTTCTAATCTCACAAACTTTTGCATGAATTTTTTTAAGGTGTATCCTTAATCACATATTTGACTTACACTCAATCGATTATGCTTACAAAATATTCTTATCTTTGGTTCTACTAATAATCCAAACTCAAAATACCTTTTCTAGCTATCCTAGCAGTGGTTTTATCTTTGAATTTCACTATGCCACCATTGATCTTCTTTACTCTTATCTCCTGTCATATGCCTCAAACATCCACTATCAACGAACCATGGCTGATATTTATTTATTACATGTAAAGCTGTTTGAACCAACATAAAATCTTTAGGTTGTTTCTTCTACCATGAACATGACTGAACCTTGTTCCTGATGAATGGAACTTTGAAACTCTGATCCTTCTTGATGAATGGAGCTTTGAAATTTTGATCCTTATTCATTGAATCTACATGAGTATCCTTCTTCTTTCTAAAACTGTTAGCTCTTTTTTTTTAACATTCTAATTTCTTATGACCATAATCATTTGAAACACTACATATGTAAGAATCATTCTAATAGCCTCAAACCATAATACTGATGCAAAATTTTCTTCAAAAATCTATTCCCTCAAAACATATACAAATTAATTTGTCAACTCACCTTCTTGTCATGAAACATAACCAAGACCCAATAACATCCACCATGCTTCAATTTTTATTAAAAGTGTCTCCTTGAAGCCTAGAAGAGACACCCCACACAAAAGGGTCCTAGAAATAAATCTTAGGGGATTCCCACATCTCCGTTGTTTATTTCTTGATCTTCTTGTGTTTTTATTTTAGAATTCATTTAAGCATGTATAACCTTTTTGACCTACTAACCTTATCATTTATGATGTTTTTCATCTTCCCAAATTTTGCAACTATCTTATCTTGACAAAGCTCATGCTCAAATGTAACAAGAGATTCTGCACAATCCTTCCTATCTGATTCTTTATCTACTATAGCAAGTAATTCATTTTCACTTTTAAACTCAACTTAATCAACCTTTACTATTTTAGGTCTCCAAACCTTAATTTGACTCTTCTCATATCTTTTAGGGGATCTGTAACCTTTGACATAATTTGAAGATCTTTTTACTTATTTTGGACATAATTTAGCAATGTGGCCAACCTTATGACAACAAAAGCAAATAATATTTCTCGTACCTTTTTCTTGAATGTGACTGAGATATCCCTTTGACTGATTGCTTCTCCTCATACAGTCTCTTGCCCTATGACCAACATGATGATAAACAAAACAACAACCATGAATAGAATTTGAAGACTTGAAAGCATTGGGCTGCCTGATCGACTTCTTTGATTTGCCTTCAAAACCTGCATCCTTCTTTCCTTGGACCAATATTTCATGATCTTTCTCAACCTTGATTATAAGATTCTAATGATTATCCTTTAAAGAGTCTAACTCAACCTTCAACTAATTACACTCTTATTCTTTTGATGTTAAAATTGAATTTACAACCTCTAACTATACTTAAGATCCTAAATAAATATCTTATTTTCTTTTACTTTTATAGGCAACTTAGAATCCAAGATACACACCTTTTCCTTAAGAGCCTCAACCATAGATTTAAACTCTTGACTCTCCTTCTTTAGCTACTTGTCCATCTTATGCCTTTCTTTGATATACCTTTAAGCTGTTAAACCCTTTTTGAAGGAACTTGCTCTGATACCAATTGTTAAGCACATGATATACTGAGAGGTGGGGGGGGTGAATCAGTATATCATATATCTTATAAAACTTTCTTTTAACCAAATTTCACTTAATCAAACATTCAAGATATGCAATAAAACTCAAACAATAAACACCACACAAGATAGAGAGAGACACTAGATATAACGTGGAAACCCAATGTGGGAAAAACCATAGAGAATAATCTCAAGTATATGAATGAGTACCAACCCAAACAATATTCGCAAGCCAAGCTTTTAGGAGCACCATACCCCTTTGCCAAGCACCAACCTAGCTACTATTTGTGAGCACCAACCCACAAGAGCACCAACCCCTTTATCAAGGACCAACCTAGAAACAATTCGTGAGCACCAACCCATAGGAGCACCAACCCCTTTGTCAAGAACCAACCTAGAAACAATTCATGAGCACCAACCAACAGGAGCACCAATCCCTTTGTGTATACCACACACCTATCTCTCAATGTTGATATCTCAACACATGATAGATCAGTACATCTCTTTCCTCTCTCTCACCTTTGCTCTTCTAAGCCAGATATAAAAAATACAAATCATATTCATCTCTCACAATTTCTCTTCTAAGCTAGATATTACAAATACAAATCATATTTATCTCTCACAATTGCTCTTCTAAGCTAGATATTACAAAATCAAATCAACCTCTATCTTCCATATAACAAATGGCCTCTCAAGCCTTTATTTATATCTTTCCAAATGACCTTTGGCCTTCCCCCTTTCTGACCCTTTAATACTCATGGAAAATGACACCAAAATTGTATGACCCTTCATATTCAAGCCTTTGAAAAGTCATGTGGTGACCCTTCATGACCAAAAACGTCCTTCCCACTTTTGTCCTTATCTTGGTGACTTTTCATATTCCTCAAAGTGTCCCTTCATGAGAAATTGTGCCCTTACTCTTTTGTCTTCACTTGGTGACTCTTGGTATTCCCCAATATGACTCTTCATGGGAAAATGCATCCCATCCTTATTTTGTCTTTACCCCGTGGCTCTTTGAATTCTCCATGGGCCCTTCTTTTGTCTCATATGCAACCAAAAATATATTCATTAAAAATAAATATTAACTCATATTAGCCAAGATATATTTATTACAAAAAGAATTAAATGCAATGGGGCCTTTATCACCAATAATGCTAAACCTTTGACATCAATGAAAATATTTCCAACACCAGTATTTTATTCTGTTGTCAATTATCATTGTGTAATCTCTCATATTTTGTTATTCTATGTAATATAAAATCATTCTGTGTGAATTTATAAGTAATTTTAGTACAATTGGTATCATATCTCTGATTTGGGAAAGTTTCCTATGGTTTTTTTAGATTTGGTGAGGTGTAGCTTCTGGGAGTAGTGAAATTAAAAAAAACATAACTTGCAATTTGGGAAAAATTAATTTTTTCCATCAATACAGTATTGCTTGAAACACTTTTTTGGAAAAAAATATTTATAAAAAAAATTCTAGAATTTATTTTCCCCTTGCACACTTACAGTCATTGGATTCATTTATATGATATGATTGCAATGGTATATTATATCAGTAAACTTTTTTGGTAACAAAAAATTTACTTTAGTGCACAAAGGTATTCATTAGATTTATCTTGACAAGATGATTGCAATGGTACCATTTCTTGGTACACTTTTTTTTTGGGTGAAAACCCTCCTAGGGTTTATTTATGGCAAGTCCTTCAACTCAAGGAAGAAAAGGGGCACCAAAAACTCCTAAGACTCATACTATCAATGACATGGAATCTAGAACTTTAGATCCAATAATTTCTCAACTTTAAGAGGACATAAAAAACTTGGTGAGGCATGATGACTGTAGTGCAGTCCAAGTTGATGTTTTAGGGATGAACAAAGAGATTAATCGAGTTCATAGTGAGTTGTAGTATAACACTACACAATTGGCTACCCTCACATCTAATTTTTAGCATAACAACCCTCCACTTCAGCATTCAAATCCTCCTCTCAACAACTCTCATGCTAGTATGAAATTAATGTTGCCAAAAGTGGACGTGCATAAGTTCAATGGTAAGGATCCTCTCACTTGGATTAACTGAATTGATAATTTATTTGAACTACATCAAACCCCTTATTCTTAGAGGGTGATGGTGGCATCTCTATATATAGAACCTAAGAAATTCATTTGGTATCATTGGTTTTGTGCTCAAAAGAAAAAGAATGGTGCTCATGTTACATGTAATATTTTTACTAAGGAGTTGACAACTCACTATCAAAATAATGTCTTTGAGAACTATTTTAGCTAATTAGCCTAGATGTAGCAAATAGGACCTATGAAGGATTATATTCATACATTTTTTAATCTTTCTTTATGGGTGGAAAATATCACTAAGATAAATTTAATGGATATATTTTTGGGTGGCCTCAAAGATAGAATCAAATATGAGGTTTGAATGTTTATCCCAACATCTATATTAGAAGCTATCCCTAAGGTACACATGATATAATAAAAAGAGATGGTCAAAAGGAAAACTTTCACTACTAGTCATGATCACAACTTTCTAACACCATCATTTCTATAGCCCACTAGATTAACAATGAAAAATTGAGAAGAAGTGAGCCAAAGGGTTGTGTTATGGTTGTGATAGAAAATGGAGCAAAGATGATCATTGTGTTGAAAATAAGCTATTTTACATTGAAGGTGCCAATGATGATGAATATGATGTAGAAGTACATGATGTGGAGGTATAAGTTCTTGAGGAGGAATTTGAGGACTCTTAGCCTACTATTTCATGCCATCCCCCATAAGGTATTAGTACTCCCCAAACTCTTAAGTCGATGGGTTTCCTTAAGAAAAAGGTCACTATCTTGATTGATTTTGGGAGCACACACAACTTCATCTATAGTAAGTTGGCTTCTTGTTTGAAATACTTCATTTATCTAGCTCTATATTTTTAGGTTATGATTGTAGATGGTGGTATTATCAACTATTCAGGAAAATTTCATATGATTAAGTTGGCCATGGGAGACTACTTATTGGATTCTTATATATTTGTTATTTTTATGGGTGGAGCTGATATTGTTCTGGGAGTCCAGTGGCTACCACTTTGGGCAATATTGAGATGAATTTTCAAGAATTATTCATGTATTTTTATTTTGAAGAAATGACATTTGAGATAAAATGATTAAAGGCTAAATCTCCCCAACTTGTTAGCTACCATCAAATGATAAAGATTATCTATAAGAGTGTTGAGGGATTTGTAGCTCACTTATTTTCATGGAAGTATAGTTAACTCAACCATCTCCATCTTTTGATCTAAAACAAATAGTTGATGCTCATTAAATTTTTTTTGGAGACATGCCAAAAGGACTTCCACATAACTCCATGCATGATCATGCTATCACACTTATTCCTAGTAGTAGAACTCCCAACATTGGGCCATATAGGTATCCCTATGCCCAAAAAACTGAAATTGAGAAGATGGTACAAGAGATGTTGGATGCATGAATCAATCACCATAGCCAATGTGAATACTCTTCACTAGTTGTCATGGTGAAAAAGAAAGATGAAACTTGGAGGATGTGCCCTGACTATAGTTAAATAAACAAGTAAACTATCAAAGATAATTTTCCAATTCTTGTCATTAATGACTTATTAGATGAATTGAATGGTGATCTTTATTTTACCAAGTTAGATCTACATTCTGGGTATCATCAAATCAAGATCCATGATGAAGGCATACCCAAAACTACTTTTAGGACTCATGAGGGCCATTATGAGTTTTTGGTTATGCCTTTTGGCCTAACAAATACACCATTTACTTTTTAGAGTTTGATGAATACTATTTTTAAGCCATTTTTGATGAAATGTTTTTTGGTATTCTTTGATGATATCCTCATTTATAATAAAATTGAGTAGACCATTTGTAACATATGAAACAAATACTCTCCATTCTATAGAAAAATCAATTGTATGCCAAACCTTCCAAATGTACTTTCGGGGTTGGTGAGGTTGAACATTTGGGTCCTTAGGTGTCTTATGAAGGAGTGAAAGTGGATCCTAAAAAAATCCAATCAATGGTGGACTGGCCAATTCCTAAGACACTCAATCAACTTTAAGTTTTTTGGGGGCTTATTGGTTACTATCATAGATTTGTCAAAACATATGGTAGTATTACACCCACACTTACCTATTTGTTAAAGAAAGTCTACATTTAGTGGACTGATGTAGCTACCCGAGCATTTGAATAATTAAAATTGACCATGTGTACTACTCCAATATTGGCCACGCCTGATTTTTCTAAGAATTTTTTTGGTCGAATGTGGTGCATCTAGGTATGGTATGGCTGATATACTCATGCAAGTAGATAGACCACTAGCATTTGAAATTCATCAACTCAAGGGTAAAAATTAGCACAGACCATCTATGAGAAAGAAATGATGTCCATTTTTCATGTTGTTAAATAATGGAGACCTTATTTGATGGGTCATCACTTTCAAGTAAAAATTGATCATGATAGTCTTAGATATTTTTCTAGAACAAAGCTTTTCATTTGAGGAACAACAAAAATGGGTAACTAAGATGTTAGGTTATGATTTTGAAATAGTATACAAAAAGGCAAGGACAATTTGGTGGTAGATGCACTATCTATAAAAGATAAATTAGTTGAGGCATTGCTATGTGCCATAACCATTTTGTATGTAGATTGGATATAGGAAGAATAATTAAAATGGGAACATGATTGTAATACTCATGATTTGATTCAAAATATTCAACAAGATTTAGATGGATTTGTAAAATTCACATGGAAAGGTAATGCATTATGATACAAAAATAGATTGTACCTATGTAATAATTCTCTTCTTAAACAAAAATCCTTCAAGAACTTCATGCAACTTAAATTGGGGGTCATTTAGGATTTTTGAAAACCTATCACAGCATTAAGCAAGATTTTTTTTGGGAAGGTCTCAAGTGGGATGTCCAAAAATATGTGGCTAAATGTATGATCTATCAACAAAACAAAGGTAAAACCATCAAAACTCTAGGTATTTTACAACCTTTACCTATCCCTAACCAACATTAGGAAGAGATATCTAGGGATTTCATTACAAGGTTACAAAAATTGATGGTCAAAATGTTATCATGGTTGTTTTAGATCATCTCAATAAGTATGCTCATTTTTTTTTCATTATCCCAATCATTTATTGCTAGTATAATAGCTTCTAATTTTCTCAATATAGTTCAAAAACTACATGGGACACCTAAGATCATTGTCAGTGATAGAGATCCCATTTTTACTACTAATTTTTGAACTGAGTTATTTACATGTTTAGGTACTCAATTGGATCATAGTTCATCTTATCATCATCAATCTATTATACAAGCTAAGGTAGTCAACAAATGTCTAAAAGGATATCTTCATTGTTTTGTTTCTAATAAACAAGATAAATGGGTTCATTAGTTTCCACTTGCTAAATGGTGGCATAATACTTTTATTCATAGTTCTTCCAAAATGTCTCCTTTGTGTAAATATATGGATATCACCCTCCATCCATCACTTAAAACTTAAAGGTACATCCTAAGGTTTGTGTTGTTGAAGAACATATTCACCATCAATAGGAGATCCTTGAAATTTTGCATGAAAATTTAGTTATGGCCAAGAATCACATGAAGCAACAAGTAGATCAACATAGAAGTGAGAGGAATTTTGACATTGGTGATTGGTTCCTTGTTCACTTATAGCCATACATATAAATTGTCATTAAAGAAACAAAAAAAGGATAACAATATGTCCCTTAAGTATTATGGGCCTTATCAGATCTTACAAAAAATTGGTAGTGTGGCCTATAAGTTAGATTTTCCTTCATCCACTCACATACATCCAATATTTCATATATTATGCCTAAAGAAAGTAATTAGACATAGAGTTACCATTCAAATAGAATTACCAGAATTGGATGAGTAAGGGAGAGTTATTCTTGATCCTAAGGTGATCCTTCAATGTTACACCAAGTAACTACATTCTAGATTAATTACAAAATACCTGATCAAATGGAAGAATCTGCCATGTGAAGATGCCACTTGGGAGGATGAATAATTTATGCAATAACATATAGAGTTATCATAATGTTGAGGACAACATTTTTTTTAGTGGGAAGGGCTTGGTATGCCCTTAACCATTAGTGTGTCTAGGGATATGTGTGGCTGACTTGTGGCTTACATACCTCTTTTATTTACTTATTACATTTGTCTATGTTGTTAGATTGGTCAACCTATGGAATAACCTTGGCCAAGTAAACTATATATAGGAGGTAGTGGTTAGTCTTTAATCATCTATGAAGTATTAATCTATTAGTGCATTATTGTGGAGGTTTCCCCCTTGAAGTGGCTTTCCTATATTATCTAGTATTCTATTTTGCTATCAATTATCATTATGTAATATCTCATGTTTTCTTATTTAATGAAAAATATAAAATCATTATATGTGAATATCTAAATAATTTCATTACAAACAAGCACTAGTAGCATGAGTACCCTAGGTAGCAAACAATACTCTAGTGGAAGGATTAAGAATAATGGATCTTATGAGAGGCCCACCAGATGTAAAACCTACCATTTTAGTGGATATACTAGGCATGGAGGTGTAAGAAGTAAGAGAAGAAGAGGTCATGGTATGATAAGGGGTTATAATTCAAGGAAGAGGCTAAGAGTCAAATAAAGTGGTACCCCAAAATCTAGTTGAGAATGTAGGGGAAGGTGAATGATTCTCTTTAATTTGACCACTAATCATAATGTTGTAAATTGTATAAGGATACTTTCCTCGATGTTGAGGAAATTCAAAGATAAAGAAGAGTATTTGAGGTGTATAGTATAATTTGGATTGGTCTTATAATGAGAAGAGATGATTATGATATGAATAGGTGTTAAGATGGGTCCCATAGTTCATTATGTGAGTGGTAATATGAACATCACTAACATTCAAGAGAGAATCCCTAATATATTTATGGGAAACCCTATGAGGATTAGTAAAATTCATCATGTCTACTAACTATAACTCAAAATTATCATCAAATAGAAATTCCATGATGTAAAGTAGGAAAAAGAGATGATAAAAAGAGAAAAAAATGAATGATAATAATAGTACAGGGTCAACTGGGTCATCCTAACACAAAAATAGGGTATACAAAATATACAATGTCGATTGGGTCAATCCAATACTATGAATAGGGATTGGAAAAAAATTGAAATAGGGTTTACAAACTATATAGGTTTGAATGGGTCAATCTAGTATAGTGAATAGAGGTTGTAAAAGGTATAAGGTCGATTGGGTTAACCCAATATAGTAGAGAGGGAAATTTAGAAATTTATGATAGATTTGTGAATTTAAATAAGACAACTTTTGTGAGTAATTTGAAAAGAAATGATAAAAAGGAAACAAATAGTCAATTGGATTAAAATTGGCCAATCCAATTGAAGCATACATCATAAAACCTTGCACCAATGTTGGTTAATAATTTTATTTGCAATATAGAATACAATTGAGCAAAGAGTAATCAATCAACATGGAAAGTAAATAGCTAACTAATTAGTCAACCTGAATGTATATTAGATTATTAAGATATGATTTTAAATGTGATGGGAAGTTGGTTTTAGTCAAAGAACTAGAATGGCAATCTAAGGATAGTTTCAGGTAGTTTGGGATGAAAAGGACTATAGTGGTAATGATACAAGATTGGTATTGGGGCCTACCCACTCACTTCACACACTACAATGATAAGGGTTTTAGGTACCATTAACCATGTTTTATACTTGACTATATTATCATGTTGGCTTCCCCCTTCATGTTGAAATCAAATTAGGTTGGCCTTGGGTAGACAAATTCTTAAAATCTTATTTAGATTATGTGATTTGGTTGTGTGTGCATAAAATAGAAAATAGTGAAATTAAGTGATTAATTAAAAACCACCTAATTAAACTATGTGATCTATTCTAAGTGTGAAAGCAATAAGAAAAGAAAGTGTGAACTAATTACAAGCATATAAGGTTAATTTAAACATTAAAATAAGGTACAATGTTGATATGGTCAACAATGTATGCACAAAATATAAAACAGGGTCGAGGGGGTCGAACCTATACTACAAAAGTAAGGTATGAAAATTTATAGGGTTAGAAGAGTCAACCTAGTTATCTAGACAACACATAGAACATAGAATAGGGTCATTAATGTGAATCTAGTTGACTATGCAAGGGTAGTTTTGAAGGTTGCAAACTATAAAAGGAAATCCAATAAAGAAAGACATAGAGATATAGAAAGGAAATTTGGTAAATCATAGATGTAGACAATGAATATTGATGTATAAGAACCTTGGTATATGATTGCAAATTCTTCTAGCTAGGTTGACTGGGTCGATCAATCTTTATTAGAAGCTGCTACTCAATGGTTAAAATGTATAAGGTTAATTGGGTAGACCTAATTTACTAAACTTAATGCCTAAATAAGTATAATATTGACTAGGTTGACCTAATACTTTGGACTGGATGTCTAGAAAGTTAAAAAACTATAATGGGTTGACTAGGTCGATCCAGTAGCTTGTACCTAAAAAATTGCACACAAAAGTTAGATACTGGGTCAATAAACTTGATCCAATATCAAAAAAAAATGATAAAAATAATGATGAAAGAATGAAATAAAATGAACAAATATTATAAGAGTTAGTTCACATTGGGTTCACTAGAATGTATTATGAAGGTGAAGCTAAACTGAATCTAATACTAATAAGAAATTAAAAAATGGAAATGTGAAGATGATCCAACTAGTGGTGGGATAGGATTCATGTCAAGTTCACCAGAATGTATGCAATCAGAAATAAATCATGTCTATAAATCAATATTATATCAGAGAAGATAGAATATACCCACACTTCTAATTAGGAATACATTTGTTAAGTGGGAACATGACCAATATGGGGATCTACTAGAACTGATTAGGGGATCACTTGTCATAATACACCATGCTAGGAAGGGTTCTAAATTCTAAAATCTAACACAATCATGCAACAATCTTAAAATATTCCTAGGTTTAATTTTTATTCTATTCTAATAAACAAGAAAGTAAATCTAATCTATTGTTCATGAGAGCTTGTGGCACAAAGTGTGAAGTAAAAAAATAAACAAACTAAACTAAACATGCATATAATACATATACTCACATCAATATATATAAGATCCTAATGCATGGAGGAAAAATTAATAACTACATTATCTATCTACTCTTATAAAGGAGAAATAAAGTTAGGAATACTTAATTTTGACTACGAACCTGCCAAGCCTCAATCTCTCCCTTGCCCAAGCTACTTCACAAGATATTATTGTGGTATGTAAGGACAACAAGACAAATCATCTCTAGACTACTCAACCTATCTATGCATCCAAAAGACTTCTCCATAAGACAAGTTATATATCTCCAAAGAAAGTATGGAACCCTAATATTTATTCCTCAAGTAGAATGGTTAATAAGTAGATGTTCATTTGCACTTATTATTCTTTGCTTCTCTTATTAAAAATGGTCAAAAATGAATATACATATATATAGGTGGATATTCAACTAAATCCTTTTGTAAATATCATCTATAAAAGGTTAACCCATTTGAACCTGTATGTTTTTAGGGACAGTTCACTAGGTCTAAGCTAGGTTGGCTAAAAGGCTAGTAAACCCAAAAAGTGAAAATTACCCCTAGACTGTGCAGGGATAACCTAGTCTACCTAGTATAACTAACTATCCAAAAGGGAATTAAGGTAAAAGAAGGAGGATGGAAAGAGAATAATTATTGGAATGGTTAAGGCTAAGAAGAATAAGCTTAGGGTTAATATTTTTAGGAGATGAGTGTGTAGATGTAAAGTGTCAAAAGGGAAAACAATCTTAC
Source organism: Torreya grandis (assembly GCA_037957365.1). Taxonomy (NCBI): domain Eukaryota; kingdom Viridiplantae; phylum Streptophyta; class Pinopsida; order Cupressales; family Taxaceae; genus Torreya; species Torreya grandis. The sequence goes on from JARHVA010001729.1 coordinate 2,656,474, forward strand.
AAAGAACAAATGGTCTACCCACCCATTTCTTGGTGCACCCCTTAAAGGATGAACTTAGAGAGATTGAGACTCGATGGGTTCTTGTATGATACAAAGTGTCAGTAATCAATAAAAGTTAAAACTATTATGTGTATACACTAAACATGTAATTAAATACTATATTATACTATTTACATATGTTATTTATCACATGTTTAGTAGATGGTATAATATTTCAATATACACATGCATTTCATTTTATATGAGTGTGATACAGGTCATACATGTTACATATGGACATAAAGTTATACTTTCCTCTACCTAATTTCCATGCATATACTACATGAATCCTATTGATTATATTTTAATATTATAGCTTTATCTTTTTATGACCATTTACCATGCTGATATATATATATATATATATATATATATATATATATATATATAGTTTATAATGTCTTTTTAGTTACTCATATCTTACACAATGGTAAATATATATGTTATTTTAATAAAATGTGGCATTGATACATATAAATGGTGTAGAATAGTATTTAATTATTCAATGATTTATCAATGATCTTACTCTTCATCATAAACATGTCGTTAATTATATATTATGTGTGTTACTTGGCCTTATTTGTTGCAACATATTTATGTCCCTTGATTAAGATATTTTCATGTCCCATGTGTGTGTCCCTTTCTCTTGTTTGATGTGATATATTTATGTACATTTTTTGAAACTTCTCAATTTCCCCTTGTTTTGTTACCAACACATCCATTTTCAAAAAAATAAAAGGAAATTTTTGGAGTATGCAAAATTTTGAAAATCCTCAACCCTCTATTGATCTTACTCCAATCCTCATCATTTAAAAAATTCTAAGTACTTCTTAGACTCCCATTCCTTGATTATTTCTTAAATTTTGATACTAAACCATTTATTTATGTTAAATATATTTTACAACTATTTATTGAAAATGATTAGTCCCATTATGCTTTTGAAGTATTTTCCATGCTTAGTTTTTCTAGCACTATAACCTTTGTTACGATAGATAAGAATCCCTTTGCTTACGATGTGATATTAAAATTACTTGGTCCTTTTGTATGTTATATAGATCTTTGAGGTGTCAAAGGTATCATATCTTTGGGAGGCCTTATCCAATGGTAGATCACCACATGTGTATGTACACCTCAAGGTGTTATATCTATTATAACATTGATACAATGGAAGAAAACCATGTGTATCTATACAATTAGAGGTATCAAATTTATTAGATCTTAGGAAGCTTGATCTAATGGGATAATTAAACATGTAATTCCGTACACCCAAGTGTCAAAATAGGTCCAAAACCATCTCAATGAATTAGGAAATGATATGGATCAAGATAAATCAATCCATGTTATAATGACACACATACTCAATTAATGTAAATGACCAATCCATGAAGTTAACAATGTTGATTTGATCAAGTTTGGCACTATGCCATGTTATTGTCATACCCATTGATCCTACCAATGTACAAGTGACACATGGTTGACATGAACATATCTCAGATGACATGATGACAAAAAATGGTCATGTGCCCATCAAACTCTCTACATCTATTATCCCACTTGGGTAGTTCATGACTTGACACCAGGATAATTCCCATTTATGCTAGCCAATCCAACTAAGGAATATTTTAAAAAATAGTTCTATGACCTAAAACAAATAAATAAAGAATGATCCTATCAACTCAAATTTTAATTCACATGAATCAGTTATCCATATCCATTATTTCAAAAAATATCGTATATCATTATAAGGACCCATCCAAATTAATATCACCATTATCTATCTTATGTTTATTCAAATATTTCATATCCCTCACAAATACTAAAGTAAATCCATGCTGAAGTCACGCATATAAAAGAGAATAAATCAGAGATGGTCACATAAAATTCAAATCCTAAACCATATAAATAACTCTAGGACACTACCTTCCTAGAGGATGTGATAATATTTAACCATTAAAATAAAATATTAAATAAAATTAAAAATATATAAAGGCCCAATAGTGATGATGAGCCAAAGAATGATGATGTGGAGTTTGATGATTATCTTATATCCATCACAACCTCAAGACTTCACATGTTTTTGGCCAAGATAAAATTATTTACATATGTATATATATTCACCAAAATATTTTGGACCTATAAATGCACTAATAATGTAGTCCATTCACCTAATAATGAACTCCATATTTCAAACACCTATGAGGATACCTTTAAGCAATGTTATAATCTCCCAAAACTTGATATCTTGTATGAAGTATAGGTCTCTATTAGGTGTTTTATCACCCATGATACTATGATTTACTTATGTAATGGGATGAGGAATCTAACCATCGGGTTAACAAATATCAACCTAACACCTATACCATCAAAACCTTTTTGGAACCAAAATGGTGTTTCTCAATCCCTTATACATGTTGAGTGAGATTGTGAACTTCAATAAGATTTGGGTGCATTTCCTTAGTATCATCCTTAAAAGGGAGTAGATCCCTGATATTTAATATAACATAACCTTATACATCATGCATTAGGTCAATTGAGTGTAGGATGGTTAAAACTTATTCATGATGTCATACTTGGTTGATACCACCTGTGTTACCATAAATTTCTAGAGCACAAAATTCCCTCCATGGGTGAAAATAAGGTTTATGGTGCATGAATTATTTTATAATATCTACATTCACCACTATTATAATTATATAAAAGAAATATATAACCATTTATACCCCATAGTGTACATCACCATCAATGAGAAGATAATGCCTAGACTTTCTATGAAGATGTCAAATTTAATTCTTCCCATTGGTTCTTATTGGTACTACTAGGACCACAATATGATTAATGTCAAAGCTATCTGATGGGATCCCCTTTTACCAACTTATATCATCATAGATCACCTAGTAGAGAATGAAATAACTTGGAAGATAACTAATGGAATCATAGGCCTTTGCCTTCCAAGGAATAAGAAGGTCTACCCATAATTCCCTATAATCATCACACACCATGAATTCAATAATTTACCATCACTACAATATATGTCTCTATATAAGGATTTATAAAACCTCCAAAAGTTTCATGAAATATAATTATATCTCTAGGGAATGGTGCACACCCATGTGGATAAGTACCAAAAATAAATGAACACTATGTATCGCCATGAGATCCACATCAATGATGTGATATACATCAACCATAAAAATGATGTGTAAGTGATCACAAAGACAAAACAAACATGTCACATAATAGATTAGGTGTATCCTAGGCCTGTGATGGAATAGATATCATCTCCCTCCCTTTTTGTTAACCCATGACATATTTTTGACATCCCAATAACTAGGAATAAGATCTCAGAACTAATTATTCAAGTTGCCCCTACTACTAAAAATCTATCAACCTCAAAATATACTACACATGTCATAAAATCCAAGGTAATCCATACCTAAGCTACCCATATTCTTCATTTATAAATTAACTCAAACTCATAGGATATCCCACCTCGGGACTAGCTTATAGCATCTCAAGATGAATCAATCCCTACTTATAATATGTCTATGTACTCTTTTACAACTCCTCTTATCTTGAGTCCTAACCCTATATGGTAGATAACATATGGTTCCCTATGTCTTAACCTTTTTTGAACCCCTTTCACCTTATCTATTCTAGGTACCATAGATTCCATGTTCTATTACCTTCAACCACATTTAATTTTCCTTGTTTCCCAACCCAGCTATAGCCTCACACTCTTGTGACTCATCTAATGATATTTCATGAAAGTGCCTAGTTTCTCCTTCATTTTTTAAATTATAAAATATTTGGTGCTCCAAGATTCTTGGCTCCTTTAGTTTACCCTATCAACCCATTTTGTCCCACTTCAACTAAGTAATTGAGGAATAAGGTTGGATGGCCCCCATTAAAGCCTTAGATAGACAAAGGCCATAAATGGTTTACTTTCCAATTTACCTTGTGACACCATTTGGTTCCACTTCAATTACCACCACCCTTGATTTTTGATCCTATACTACCTTTGGAAAAAAATTGGATAAGGTTGTATGGGTCCCAATTAAACCTCATGTGCAAAAAGTTCATAAATGTTCTACCAAGGGTACCCTAATATCCAATTATAATTTGATCAAGAATTGAGAAAAATTATGAAGGTGTTTATGAAAATCTTCAAATAATATGGGAACCCTATGGTATATAGGATAAAATATGATCTTTTCTCTCACAAGGAAGATGATTTCCATTGAGGAGGAGAATATTTTAGAGGACCCAATATTTGTGATCAATGCCACCAATGAGATAAAAGATAAGCTAATGGAGGACCTCAAGGACCAATTTAACACCCTAGAGTCTTAGGTGAGGACCTCAATTCCTATTGGTTTTCTTAGAAAGTTTTAAACTACCCTTATGAAAAAATTTTAACCCTTAGAGAAGTGACTAGATCTCTGTCCAAGAATAATTTTCTCTTCCAAAGAGCATAATAGTATTCATAATGAATTTTCAAGATTTATAACAAAATTAATAATATAATGGCAATATTCAAAAAATTAATGTTCCCAAAACTGACGCTCATGCCACTCATTAACCTAAACTAGTATCAAGAAATTATATGGAGGATGAGGATCACACTGGAAGATTATCTCAAGGGTATAAAATCTACCTATATCCCTTAAATAAGGGTAATGACAAAATCCTTACCCAATTCAATAAATTCATAATCATAGTCCTCTTTCACTTACATGCCACCTACTTGGCCTTGAATAATTTGTGGTCTACCTAGAACACTTCAAAGTGTTAATTAATAAGGTGATAAAGGATAAAATATATGAAACCTTATCCATCCTATATATTTCAAAAAAATCAACCACACAAATTAGCCATGTCAATGAGGTAAATGTCTCATTAGAATCCCCTCTCAAGACTCTTGATAGGCTCTGAACTTAGGTATAGATTATTGTTTGAGAACCACTTTTATACTTATCAAAGCCTAATTTATAGGATAACTTTGTGAGACAAACCATGAAAACTCATCGATATGACTTGAAGTAGTTGGGAAGTGGTCCTACATTGATCTCAATTTTAGGATCCGCATAGTCCCAACAAAGTAGTGTGTTGTCAAAACATTGGGTCCCCTTTATTTATTCTATCTTTTCTAATATCATCATGGTAATTATTGGGTTTATGAATATTTTGAGACACTATGGATAATATTGGAATTTATTTATATTTTGATGTGGTTGTCATATTGTCTCTATATATGCTACTTTACACCTCATTTTAACGGTTGGCAATTTTGTAGTAAAACACCATAAGATTAATACAAGTCATTTCTTTATCTCATTGAGTCTTATATTATTAATGTATTACAATCTATTATGGAAAAATTAATGATATTAGTGATTAAATATTGATTTTATGTATTTTTTCAATATATTTAAAATTTAGAATGAGTAATAAACTATTATAATTAATCTATTTACTCTTTATATTTAGTTAGATCATTGTGAGATTATGTGTGATTATCTATAATCTTGTAGATTTTTAATTGTAGGAAGATTTATTGGAATACAACAAATGTTATTTCCCCTAGACTTTATTCCCTATGTGGTTGAAGTCTGAGGTCATGTTAAAATCAACATACAATGGTAAAATTATAGGTGGACACATGTTTGGTTCTTTAGCATTGATATTATCCTAATTTTCTAGAAACCTTTGTTTATTACCTCACCCTTACTTCCCTTTTCTTTAAATTTGATATATTTAACTAGACCCTTTTTATTTAAAAAAATAGAACTTATTTATTTAGGTGGTGGACTCATTGAATTGAAACAAGTAGTATAGACAACCTTTTGTAAGTGGAAATAGGAATCTAACCTTCAATGCTAGTAATGCATATCTTAGAGATATATTTTACGTATGATATTTCATGGAGCCTAATACCTAAAAAACATGCCCTTTATTTTAATAGTAATGATCCTAAAATGAGAAGATGAAATTCCCTTTTGTTAAATCTAAGTTTGCTCAATGTACCTAAATTGATAGGTGTATTTGAGGTACCAATTAGAAGGATAACAAAAAAGAAATGTGATATAAAGAGGGGAATATTGTATAAACTCTACATAAAATAATCAAACTACTATTTGAGCCAAAAATAAACTAGATTTCCCTACAAGAATCACTAGATCTAGACATGGCCTTAATAAACTATTAATCTCACTCTTATAATTTCGCATAGGGACTAGATCTAAGAGAGGATGGCCAAGACCTATGGTTGCCCATTATAATTAATCTAACCAAAAAAAATTGAACATATCCATACCTATGATTACACCAATGAAATATTTAATTAGGTTAAGATTAAACATTCCCAAATCTATTTGTGGCCTACCTAGAATCCCACTGAGGTACCACTAATTATTCAAACCTAGTGTAGGATGTAGTAGTCAGGAATATGTAACTTCCTATAAGACTATCCTCAATATCCTTAATGTCAAACATGAATATGTTGTTTATATGATATTCCAATTAAATTTAATGTATAATTCCTATTATTAGTTCTTGATCATAAATATGATCTCCATCATAGGATGGGAGGAGTCTAGTGATACCTTCTTATCTCTGTTTGGACAAGTCATATATCCAAACATCTTAGAGTAGTAGTTTAGCAGCATTAATAAATAATCTAATGAGTCCATTAAGACATTTAATGCAAAGTTACATAATATGTGTATTAGAGTCATTGTGTGTCACATACTATATACCAAGATATTCTTAGATATGTAAAACAATGCTCTAGGTCCTTTGACTACAATGTTCCTATCTAGATAGCTTTATCATGGACTTAAGTCTATCATATGTTTAATTCATAAAAATAGATAATTATTTGAATCCTAAAGTCCATATAGCATATAATCTCATAAATATACTTAAAATTTTCATTCCTTGAATCATAGCTTTATCGCTAACCAAAATGTTATGAGGCCATAAAACATGTTAGTGATAAACTAGCTCCCATTGAGACATGTTACACCCAATTGACAATTAGGTTTCCTTAATATGTTCAATGGTGAATTAGTTCCTCAAGATCACATCTGGCATTGGTCCTTATAGTAAACAACATCCAAATTATACCCCACTAATCTATGAAAAATAAGATGGATGCCATATAATGTATGGTACATAAACTCTGGTAATGACTTCTTAAGCCTCCAAAGATAGGTTGGAAACATTAGTGGTCAAAATTAGAAACATAATGTCAGTTATGAGAGGTGCAATCACCCCTATAACCATTCCAAAAAAAACTATATGTCTTACATAATAAATATGGATATAAATATATTGGAATTGGCCATACCAAACTAGTGTCATGTGAATAACACATCCCAACATAGGGAGCTTGACTACATTAATATCTATAGTTATTTTCACATCTTCGAAAGAGATATGGAATAATAAAAATTAGTCCAAAACCCTCTGATTTCATAACATATTATGATATTCCTTGTCATTTTATATCTTCAATAACTTTGATGGTACTAGAAACCATTTTTTCCATATCCAGGAGGATAATGAACCAAAGGAATCCACTAATTAGGTACACAATTTCCATCAATACTAGAGAAGCAATTATGTTCTTAAGATTTAAACACAACTACTGCCTCTTAATTCATCCACTCCCCCTAATAATTTTGCAACCCCTCCTAATCCTAGAGAAATGAATGATCTTCCACCTCCAAAATTTAGTAACCAAAAGCTTCCTAAAGAGGTGTAACATGTTCCTATAAAGCTTAGCTATGACATAGTATAAGACATGAAGATCAAATAATTTATCATGTTACATGAGTTTTTGCAAATCATTGAGAAAAAATATCTCTTTTTAAATTTATTAATAGATTAACTAAGCTAGACCAAGCCTAAAAATATACACACCAATGTGATTATACATAATAATAGTTTTTAGGTCCCTTGATTCCTTCTCATGGTCCAATGTTTTTTAAAAAAAGGAAAAATAATATACTTTACTCGTGAGCCTTAAAAAATGTCATTCTTACTAGAATTTGTTAGAATTTAGTACTAACACTGATTAAATCATATAAAATAGTAATCTACCTAGAGAAATATGAGGTCAAGATGGTAGGTGATCTCTTGAATGTTCACATACAACTACAATATGAACCTAGAGTCTAACAATTTATGGAAATTCAAGTGGTAGGTATCCATGAAGATTAAGTAATGTTTCCTAGTAGAGATTGGTCCAAGATCTTGAATGGGTATATGGCCATATACTTCTCATATATATGGTTGTCTTATATGGGTGTGACCAATCAAATTCATATTGATAGAGATCCTAGAATGAAACATATGATTACAAAATACAACATTTTGAATGAGAAGATAAACATAGTATCTTATGACATTTACATTTACACTCTATCTATAGAATGAGAAAAATGTAAAGTTGATGAGAATCTTGAATAATCAAACTTATTGTATCTATGATTAGATAGGTCTATTTTAAACAAGGTTTTGTGGCTAGTATTTTATTAATTGAGACACAATGGAAATGAAATTTATTTTCCTATAGTTTAAACTTACCTTACACAACTAACCTTTTATAATATGAATCCCTAATTTTAGGTCTATAACTATCCATAAAACATAAATTCAAAGAGCTAAACACATTTAGGAATATTAAATTAGTAGTTAATCAGCTTCAAATTAGATTTTAGTGTAATTTTTCTTAATTAAGTAAATATAATAAAAGATCATGGGACTTGATATATTAATTTGATGTATTTAATGTTATCCCCATTTCAAGAGAGAAAAACTAGGTTGTGGATTCCCTAACATATTTGACTATGAATTTAGTTCCTTTGGATGACTCAATGCTAAAAATATTTTCTATATAGGTTATACCATACCCTTCAATCCCATACAACATTTATAACTTTTAGGTTTTCAATGTTTACCATCATATATTAGAATTTTAAAACATTTATAGGGTCTTTAGTGCTAGATCATAAATGAGAATGATAGAGAGAACTCCCTTTATGAGGAATACAAAGAACATGGTATTATGAACTTGATAAAAAATTATATCTTGAAGGGTATGATGTCATTAGAGAGAGTTTGATCTAGATAGATCAACGTATAGACCAAAAAAACCAACTTGTGTCTACCTTCAATCATTCACTATCAACTTGAGATTCGTTGATCAACCCATAATTATCCATATTGGTCTCGATTGTACCTTGACTAAAATTAAACAACTCAAGATATTTCTCATGTATTACATAAATTTAATTTCCTATACATTAAAAATATCAAGGTTTTTTATCCTACTATGATTACTCACACCATCCTAATTAGGTAAGGGAAAACACATTTGGGCATAGATAATGACCTATAAACCTAATCATAGAGACCTTAATTAATAAATAAGTTTGCAAGCTATTCTCAGCTAAGATTATTTTCCCATTTTTTCCTTTTACATGGGTAGCAGTACCCATTTTTAAGAAGAATGGATAAATTAGTCTGTGTGTTGGTTTCAAGAACCTGAATCAAGCCATAGAAAAAGATAAATATCCATTTATCTCTTTAGATGATGCCATTCATATGGTGAGTGGATCTCAGATGATGTCCTTATTTTATATATTATTAGGGTATAACTAGGTTTTGGTAAACCAAGAAGATAGAGTCAAGACTACCTTCACTACCAAATGGAGTGCCTTCGCCTATAAGAGGATGCCATTTAGCCTCATCAATGTTGGGTCCACCTTCCAAAGAGACATGGAATAAAATTGTAAAGGATTTATTGGTAAGTGTATACTAATATATATTATTGATGATCAAATATATTCTTAAAATGTAGGCTAGGTCATGTTTACCACTTAAAAAGTATATTTGAAAGGAGCAAAAGGTATGGCATCTCCCTTAACCTAAAGAATAGTGTATTTAGTATCATGGAAGGTAATTTGATTGATGTAATTACCAAATAATATATGTATATTAATACTAAAAATGTTATTTAAATCTATAAAATACCTCTTCCTAATAATAATAAATAATTCAAACCATTCTTTTGAAAAATTAACTATATATACAAGTTCATATCTAGTTTTATTGAGATTATTAAGCCCTTGAATGCTATGCTAAAATAGGAATATAAAATGGAGTGGAATTATCTATACAAATATGACTTTGAAGACATGAATAATTTTATCATTTAAGAACCAATCTTGACCATTGTGGACTATATGAATGACATACACACATATTCCTTCACCTCTAAACACACCATAGTTGTTTTACTCAAATAGAGAATTGATTAAGAAGAACACATCATATACTTATGAGAATTAAATTTAAATATGTATAATTTAAATAATACACCCTAGAAATGTATGTTTATTATTTATTCAAGGTTTTTAAGAAGTTATGACACTATATCCTTAGGAATAAGGTGTATGCCATTGTCTCATATCGAGATAAAAGATAATGTTGGGACATAATGAATTGGGAGAGTGTCAAGGTCAGAGGGTGGCTAAGAAGAAATAATATGATATATACATAAAATATATTATAATGGTTATATTTCAAGGCCTCACTCACATAATTACCAAGATCAACCCAAGAATTACTATGGTACAATTGGATCAAATAGAAATGGATAAGCAGGACTGGTATGACCCAATTATTCACTATCTTCTCTATATGAGACATCATATGGGATTGAATAAAGTATCAAAAAGAGTTTTGAGGTTAAATTTAAATCATTATATGTTAAATAAAGTATTACTCAACCAAAATAACTATAAAGGCATATACCTCAAGGGTCATTCAAAGAAGGAAACAAAAGAGGTCATGACCAAATTTCATGAAAATTTGGGTATCATTATTTCCTTGAGAATAAACACCCATAAAATTATATGAAATGGGTATTATTTTCCCATTATATTTAAAGGAATATACATGCCTAAACTTTTAATAAGTGTTAGACCTTGGAATAAATTAAGTACACACAATGATTCCCTTCCAACCTGTAATAGGAGAGCATCCAATTGGGACTCCATTTCATATGGACCATCAACCAAAATTCATAAACTAAACATAATTTTATACTCAAGGTAATTAATTACAATATAAAATGGAAAAAATAAATATCCAATAAAAAAAAGTATCCAAGGAAGTGATTAAGCACTTGGAATAAAGCATAACTACATAGTTTGGCACACCAATCACATTGGTTTGTGATAATGGTCCTATATTTTAATTAGTTGAACTCGCTAAATAGATCTATGATAAACATGTCACACTAAATTTATCATGGAACCACTACCCATAGGGAAAAATATTAGCTAATTCAACTAATAAATACATGATGGATGTAATTAAGATGTCTATTGAAAAGCAACCTAGAGATTGGCACTCACTACTTAACTATTCACTCTAGGATGATCGCACAAGATAAAAATGGGCCATAAAAATAATCTTTCATGATGGTTTATGGAATGCATTTGATATTCATATAAAACCTTAGATTACCCACACACAAATTCATGTAATATTACATGGAGGATGATGGGAAAGTGAATATAAGACTATTGTATATTGTTCATATGGAATATGGGTGAGAAGAAGCCTCACAAAATTTTAGAAAACACTAGGATACTATCAAGATGAGGTTTAAAAAGAAATAAAAATTAAAATAATTCATAATATCATACCTATCTCTATTATTTGACAAATATAATGAGAAGAAGGGGAAACACTCCAAGTTAGGCCCTCTCTAGATTGGCTTATATCATGTTGCCAAGTTATTGGGGCATAATGTTTTTATGATAAAAGGCCTCCAAGGAAAAAAATTATAATTTCCTATGAATGTATATTTCTTGAAGAATTACTTATTAGTTTCTCCATCCATAGTTTTATTAGAGTAATATGCCCATAAGAATAAATTAACACTATAAATATAGTGTAGGGGTAAAGATTTTTGGATTAATTAGCTTCATATTGTTTGTTTCTATTTTGATTATTATTTCTTTACATATTTATTTTTTTCACTCATTATTATTGATATTGTATTAAGTGTAATCCTTGTATTAGTTACTTCTTGAACCCCAAAAGTATGAATTTGGTCTCTAAAAAATAAAATTGGGCATTATAAAGGTAAGGTTGTCACTAAGTATTGGTCTTGTTTATGTGGTTTTTGTGCACACCAAAACCATAACAAGGTAGCCTCTAACATCTTAGGATATTCATGGAGATAAACTCCATTATAGGGTACAAGTTATAGGTATGTAGTATTTAACAACCTATTGATGGAATAGTGGGTCGGGTATGTGGGTTGTTAACAAAGTTTTTTGGATGGAGGTGTGTTTTCCTAATAGATTTAATTCCTATGTGAGTTGGATGGGTGGTTGGATTATAATCTAGAGTGGGTATATCTTAGTAACAAAAAACAAAAGGAGGGTATGGTAGGGTAAACAAAAATCCTTGTGAGTTTTAGGAATCACATCCTTGGTTAGTTTTCTGATAGACTAGTGTTATCTTAAAACCAAATCCAGTTGTTAGTAGTAATTACACACATGCAAATAGGCATGGCTCAGAAGTCTAAGAAAATAGAGATGTAGGGGGTACACTATCCTTAGAAAAAGGTTAATCATGTTGAGGATACTATTACACATCCTTTAATCAAAAAATTATGGCTTTGGATAATAGATTATCTAAGGTAGTTATAACACACACTCAGAAGATACACCAAGAAAACACTAATGCACATCCAAAAAATATGATTCAAATTAACTTGACTATTTCAATCAACACATTACCGATCTTCAACAACTATTACACATATAGGATTATCACATTAATCAAAGTAGTCAATAAGTTACTCACATCATTATCACACTAAATATTTATTAAAACAATCAACCATAAAATTAACAACTAATAACACAATAGTGGAAAGAAAATATTCAAACACTTTGCTTAATGACCAAAAAAGGCTTTCTTCTCTGTATTCAAAAATTATTTGACCTAAAAAGTAAATTTGGGTGATATAATAATACTTATAGATCTTGGGAAAGGGGATACCTCATCATCCAAGTCTAAGTATGATTGTTACATTTAGTAATTAAAAAATGTAGTTATAAATACGTTCAAAACCATTTAAGCTAAAAATATATAAATAGACAAATTTCCTTTACAAAAGTGTGAGACATGTGCAAGAGAAGATACAAAATTGATTTTACAATGATTTGTCTATTTTACAAAGAATCTAAATATAAGTGACACTAGGATTTATACATGCATACATATAAGGTTGTGTCATCTAGAGTGATGCATAAACTTTTGTAAGAGTAGAATTTGGAGTAAAAAATTAAGATGTAACACCATTACTAGAAACTTTAAACTTCTTCACCTTATTCTCCGTATAAACTTTATGTGTTACATCATGCTACTAATGAATGATGTAAGAGTTAATCAATGAATGTCGATGGAGTCTCTTAGTTTATCTAAGGAGTTATGCATGTTCATCCTTAGTACGTTAGAAATTATAAAAATCTTTACTTAAATCACCTTCCTTCTCACTTTGCTTAACTATAATTCTGTAGTTTCCACCACAAAGCCTTGTATGCTCTACTTAAACTTATCAGTGGCCTCCTAGATAATTTTGTCAAATTTGATTTTACTAATCAATTTACCTATATAATCACTTGATTTAGATATTTTAATCTCACTCAAAATTTGGAGGAGTTGGGCCTCATACACTTAGTAATCTAGTATTAAGTCTGCAACTACCTTCTACCACTCCTTATCATCCTCATGTCTAATAACAACTAGGTTCAGGGTATTATATGCCTCAAATGTAGTCATTAAATCAAGATGACTATCAAATGGGTTGCCTATATAGGTAACTAACATTTTAGGCCTAGTACTATCTTAAGCCAAAGAGACATAGAGTTGATTTTCTTGGTTCAGGTGAGGTTCCATCTTAGCCTTCTTGAATTCCATGACCTCTAGAAAATTGTATCAATTTGAAGCTGAATCCCTTACCTTAGTATCATTGTTTAAAATAACATGCATTTCATTAGATTACTCTTTAAGCTACTTAATTTGTGCTTGTAATTCTTGCACTTCATCCTCTATCTCCTACTAAGCTAACTCTATACCTTTGTGGATGGCCACCACCACATCCTTATTTTCTTGAGCTAGGAATAAGAGATTTTATTCATATACAAACTCTCTTAGCTACCTATTCTACCTATTAGTGATGGAGAACACTATTTGTTTCTCTTTAAGGATGATACTCACTCCCTGGTCATCCTCAAATTTTATCTTTTTAACCCTCTAGATTGAACTAGTTGAGGGGTCAAACAGAGTGGACATGAATGGGTGCTTAGTGATTTTATAAGATGGAATTTGTGTCCTCAAATCTATGGCCTAAGGTGGGGTGTTAAGGGGTGTCTTAGTAGTTGTAACATTAATATTTTACTCAACCTCTTCTTCCCTCTTTTATTTCTTACAAGCCTTGGCCAATACATCAAGCATGGAAGGCCATATTATCTTTGACCAGTTCAATCCTCAAACTTGAGGTAGTGGGTAGACAATAATAATGTGAGGTTTTACTTTCCTCCCCCTATTGGTTCTCATGACCTTTGTTTCTTCTATATAAATGGAAGTGGAGAATGGTAGGGAGAGTTGTGTGGATTGGGCATAAAATTGGGAAGTGGCCAGAGTAGTCCGCACATTCTTGGTTACCTAATTTTTTTTTTAATTTTCATAGCAGAAGTAATAACAAGCATAGAGGGAATGAATATGGGAAATGGTGTGATAGTGATAGTGGAGGGATCAATGGTGGTTATGGAAATGGAAGGGATGGATGAGGTAGAGGTAACTTTTACATAATAGATAGGTGTTGAATCAATAATTGAAATTGAAGATAAAGTAAAAGTGGATAAGGTATTATTAATTTAAATTTGAAGTTAAATGGGGTCACTTTGAAGGCTTATAGACTTGGCCTCTTCCAACTCAACCTCTTCATTTGAATCATCTGCTAGGTCCTTGATTATAATTTCATCTCTTCCACTTGTCTATAAACTTGAAGGTGGAGTGGGTAAGATTTGAGATGCATGCATTATTGGGTTGCCTATAAGAGTCCTTGGTTTCTTGGTGTAAACAAAAAGAATCCTCCCTTGAGTGAGAGAGTCTTGGGAGGTAAATTCTAATAATTGTAAAGTATCCACCCCAATAGATGAAATATTAGACACATAGGGCATGGCTATAGGAACTTGTATGGTAATATAAATAGGCATCTCTTACATCTTATCTATTTCCTCATTAGAGTCCAAGTTGATTGGATCTCCCCTTTCTAATCCTCTTTGTGCACTCACCTCAAGAAACCTAGGTGCTTTCTTGACTAATTTTAATTTTAATCTCAATGGAAGTTCTTGTGATAAGGAATATTCTTATTCTTTGGATTTCCTTATCCAAAAATCCAAATACAACCATCCTTTAAAGAGAGATCTTCTAATATGTAGTTCCTTATTTGAAATAGAAGGCTCAGTTTGGGTCATTCTTAAGTGATCCTCCTATAATCCAAAAATTTGGGCTCATTACATCACCTCTTCATCAATATTTAACATTCATAAAGAGAAATTCATAACAATAGGGATGGTATAAATAAGGAATTTTGAATCCATAAATATTCTATTGGATATGCCCATGGGAATCCCAATCTCTACATGCCATTATAGGGAAGCCATAATGACCCCTCTTGTTTCTAACATCCCAAAGATGTTTCCTTATTTGGTAGACCATCCTACCAATTGATATTAATCTTTGAAAGAATAAGCCTTTATTTTTCCTAGCCAAATCTTCCTTAATGTTTTTCAACAATTAGAAAGCAATCTCTTGTTCCACCAACTTATTAGGTACATACCTAGGGAGATATGGAGGCTCCACCTTATTCCCCTAAATCATGATAATAGTAATGTTTACATATAAGAAGTAGTCTCCCTTTCCACTCAATATCTTTAAGATGCTTTTCCCAAGATGAGGCATCGATGAGCCATGAATGGGTTACCACACATGTGGGTAAACATCTTTGAATATTCTAACCATGTCCTTCTAATAACCATATATGTGCATAAATTGAAAATGGTCATAAATTCTATTCTTTATGTAATATGTGGCTAGATCCCATAGATTATCCAAGTCTTTGTAACATGTCTCCATAACTACATTGACAAGATAAGACATCACAAAAAAGTCTCTCTTAGGGTTGGGAAATTTATCTGTGTATAATATTATCTCTTAGTCTCAAACTAATTACCTCCCCTAAGGCATAAGTAACATCATGTGATAGCATCATATGCATTAGTGGCACCCAATCCAAATTTACAAAATGAATGATGTTCATCTCATATAATATATTAAATAAGTCCATACCTATATAAATTCCCATTCTAAATTTGTCTATTGGAATAGCTCCCTTTAGCTTCATTCCTTGCCAGGTGATGGACTAGTTCAAGAATAACCATGAAGAGAGCACCTTTAGAATTAAAGTTTCATCTTTGAATTGTACCAAAGTATTCTTGTCATAGTATGTGTCTAGTATGTTTAGATAGAGATACCTATTAAAGTCATTCCTAGAGATACATGTGACCACTGTATGACTGTGTGAGTGTAAGAGATAGGCATCTTATGATATTTTTCAAGAAAATAATAAATCTTTGAGAAAGTCTATACATGGCATGACCTCTAGTTTTGATGTGGTGAAGTATAATATTTGGCACTTGTAGTCTATAAGTTATTGATTAAATAGCCTTTATAGTAGTACTATCTCATCATCTAGTGAAAATATATCAACTAAGTCAATTGCATCCCAGAGCTGTGAATAATTATGATACTTATCTTCAAATACCCCTACATCAAAGATGGTATCCTTGAATTCTATAGTGTCCTTGATTGAGAATGCATATAGAGGATTAGTTCCTTTGGATGACCTAGATGAGGAAGCCATAGTTTTGTGTCCATGCTTGTATCTTGCTTAATGTTCTTCATGCTATGTATACCTATATATTTATGCAATTGACTTGGCTCTAGCATGATTATTATTCACTGTATACTCTTTGAAGTAGGAACTAAGGCTCCTAGTCACTTTTTAGAAATGAAGATGTTTCATTCACAAGATAGCTTGTATGAAAATTCCATCTTCAATGGTTTCATATCATATATATAAGATCCTACATTGAATATCAGTTTGTACAATATTAAATATGCAACATTCACTTTTCAAATTTATTAGCTTGGGTTAGTGGGGATTTTTTAGCATTTTTGAAGTAATACATATTTTATCTTTATTTGGATAAGTATGTCATTTTTTAAATAGGGATTTTCATAATAAAACACTTAAATTAATAGTGTTAAAAAGGGTGATTTTGGGTCAATGTTCACAAGTAATTCCATTGGGGGAATTATTTCAAGTGAAGTATCCACTACAATTTTTTTGAAAGAAACTTTTCATTGAGGAAAAACCCCAAATAATTATCTCAAAGGAATAATTCATGGCTAAAGAGAATTTTAAAACTTCCCAAAGGGTAATTTTAGTTTGAGGGGTCCACTTCATAGGTCATTTTGTCCATGACAAAATTCCTAGAGGGTCTATTTCATAAATGTCAAAGGGCACTTTTGAAATTCTTGAAGGATAGTTTATAGGGCTAAAGGGTACCTTTGATTTTTGAAGGGAAATTTCATATGGATAAGGGTGATTTCAAATGTTTTGAAGGGTAAGCTTATTAAAATATAGATGCTATGTCTTTAACATGGAGGTTAGGTTCCAAAAATCAAAAAGGAAAGTGCTCTTCGAAGGAATTCTTTTAAGGATTTTGCATCAAATAGAATGCCTGAAACAAAAGATCTAAAGAAAATGGTGGGAAAATAGGATTGAATATTTCATAAAGGTTGAAAAGTATTTTTTAAAATATATAAATGGTAGGTGGCCACTTGGAAAAATGTACACAACTTAGGATAAAGATCCTATAGGTTAAGTGCAACCAAATCCAAAGGGTAGGTTGGGTTCGAGGCATAAAGGGCATGTAAAAGACCTAAACAATATTTCCAAAAGGTTAAAGGGGATAAAACAAAAGTTCTAAAGCGTATGCCTACACAAAAGCTAAAATGTATGTGCCCTAATATAAGTGTTTAAGAGGGGGGAAATGGTTAATTCATAAAAGCTGAAGGGCTAACCAAAAAGGTCATGAAGGGTAGGTGGAAAGAAATTGAAGGGTCTACTTCAAGGAAATTTTTTCCTAAAGGATCTACTTCAAAAAAGCTGAAGGGTAGGTTGGAGATAGTTTTAAGGTTATACTAGGCTATAGGGCACTTTCAAAATTCCCAAAGGGTAATTTCATACTCCTAAGGGTCATTCTAAAAGTTTTTAATGATAAATTAGAAAGGGTCAATGGGGCAATCCATCAGGAATTTATTGTAAGGAAAATATATACGATCTAAAATCCCTTAAGTCCAAAGGTTTGTAGGATGAATCCTATCGAGAGAATTATTTTGGAAAATAATCCCATATAATTTATCTAATAAAATAAAGCTTCCAACAGAATAGTCCCAAAGGAAGTAGGACCAAATTTTTTTGAAAATAATACATTTAAAAGATACTTTTGCACAACACCCAAAGGAATTATTCTAAAATAAACATTCTGAAGAATTCATCTATAGTACATAAGTTAGTCTCCTAAGCATAATAACATAATGCCAATATCATTTGTCATAAAAGATGAAAAAGTCCTAGATTTCCCAAACTTTACATTAAAGTATGAAAATAATTCCTCATTAAGATCATATTTCAAAAAGGTGATGCCCCATTTCCTTTGAAAAAAAGGGGGGGTGTTGGGTAAAATAAATGGTGACTTAAAGGGGGAATACTCCTAAATATTCAAAAACCTAGAACTCTATCTTAAACTACTAAATCATTCATGAAGTGTGCCATAGAAAAAGTACTTAAATCAGAAACATAAAAGAGACTCCTAAGTTAATTCATACAGCATAATTGCCTTCAACTTCCTTGAATTAGTGTGTGTTGAGTGCATAATTCATTTACCCCTTACTATAATGAGTGTTTTTAGATTTTGATGAGGTTGTAGGTTTCATTATAGTATCTATAAAAGCATTAAAACAAAGGGAGCTCAATAATTACTCTACTATTACCCAAGAATCCATATCCCTAATAGAGATACCTTGGGATCCTTCCCTTCTCTTTCCATTGCTTTCTGTAACCATGATGCATGGTACATTGACCTTATTTCATCATGCCAGCCTTTTATTTTAATTTTATTTAGATTTTATTTTTATCTATTGAACTCATTGATTATTTCCCTTCCCTTTTTTTAATTTTCTTAGGTTCAGATCAGTAGAAAGATAGAAAGAACCCCAATAAGCTAGTATAATTAGAAAACAATGTTACTAAGACATCCCTACCATCCAAATCTAGACCCAAAATTATCATTTCTAGTAAGTATTATCTTGATAAGTGCATTTGATCCAATCAAATAATAAAAATTTATAAATTTGTATGAATACTATGAGAGTAGCTTCCACATACTTGACAAAAGTATTTAATTATGACACCATCCAAGATAATCTATGATTTCCAACTTTCATTCTAAAGGAGTTAAAAGTTAGAAATATACCCAAACTACATGTTAATCTCCAAATGTGTCAAAATTTTAATTTATCCCCTTTCCCAAGTCCCACATTTAGTTATTCTAGATTAATTTCAGTAATAACTAGATCAAAACACAATCTTAGTCATCAGAGAAAACTAAAAAACAAATAATCTAGAAAGTAGGGAACTACTCTAGAAAGAAAAATACTTAAAGCAGGAAAGACTAATCTAAGAAAAATCTTGAAATATATTCTATAAAACATGAAAATCTAATCTAGAAAGCATGAAATCTGATCTATCCTTACGTCTAAGCTTAACTTAATTATTTCAATAAATAATATCAATAGATGGAATAGCTATGAAGTAATCCTTCAAGAACTATCCATTAACTTGATACATAATTTCATTACCCTTGAGGTCTTTTAGAAAAAACACATTATTTCCCATGATCTCTAAGAGCTGATATGGTCTGATCCATAATAGGGTGAACTTATCATGTTGTCCTTTCTTTTCATGGGTTTTATCCCATAAAAACATCAAATATGAAATTTTTAATGCTTTAACTTTTGCTCATTTATCGAACCACCTTTTAAATACATACTAGTGTTTTCTAAATATATATAGAGCTTATATTCTTTAATCCTCCATCTTTAATATATCAAGGAGTCTTGAATCCACTTTATCATTTGGCTCCATATAGTGTTGTATAAACTAATAAGTAGGTAGCTTATATGTGATAGGAAAAAGTAGTCTACATCCACACACCAACAAGTAAGGTGAAGCTTGTAATGCTTGCTTGTATCTCATCAGGTCTACCTAAAGAGCATAATTAAGTATATTATGACAATCTCTAGGCTTATACCCTACTAACTTCTTAATTGCCTCAATCAAATTTTTATTTTTTGACTCAACTAATCCATTCTCTTAAGGGTAGTGGTTAGAAGATGACCTGATTATAATTTGATTATCATGTGCCCACTCAGTGAACTCTACTACTATAAATGTTGGTCCGTTATCACATACCAAATAAATGGGTATTCCTAATATAGTAGTAATGTGTTCCTCTAAAAAATGAATTACATCATATGCTTTAGTTTTATTTGTGGCAACTACTTCCATCCATTTGGTATAATAATCTATAGCTATTAACACAAATTTATGGACAGTAGAAGAATTTTGATTGATTACACCAATGAAGTCTAAACCCCATTGTGAAAATGGTTTTCCCTCAACAACTAGCTGTAGAGGCATCACTATGTGATCCTCTCTTTTGGCCAAAATTTGACATTCATGGCAAGTTATGACATGGATGTGAGCATCATTGAAAATAGTTGGCCAATAGTAGCCCAACTTCTAACTTTTCTGGGCTATGGTATTCCCAATAGGGTGACCACTACCTATATTTTGATGTAAATTTTCCAAGATCTCCTTGGCCTCTTTTGAAAATACACATCTAAGATATATACCTTCATAGTTCCTCCTATAGATTCTTACCTTGTTGATCATGAAATGAGAAGCTTGAGCCTGAAAGCTCTCCTATTTTCTCTATTATATTCTAGGTGACAAGTTCCTATATGTAAGTATTGAACTATATTTGTATACCACTTGCCTTTAGAAACTTGTGCTTCACATACCTCAACAATAGTGGTTTAGGCATTAGGCTCAGTCATGAGATGAACAATAACTTTCCCTTTGATGATCTTTATAGGCTTGATTTCTATGTTGAGTTCCTAGATTTTATCCATCTACTTCCCTCAACATTCCCATAGCTCATTCTATGATAGGGTGAGCTTAACAACAAGGTCTGGGATAATACTAATGGATTTATTCCTTAATATGTAATACTTGAATTTATTTACTACTTTAACAAGGGAAAATATCTACTTATCAATCATGGAGAATTTGAGCTCTGCATCCTTTAGATTTCTACTCATGAAGGTGATTGGATGTTTTATCTCATCATTCTTTTGTGTGATTACAACTATGATTGTGTGTTCAAAAGTAATGGATTATAAATATAAATCCTTGGTAAAATCTAGACTGATCAATATTGGAGTTTGTGATATTCCATCCTTGATGTCCTAGAAGGAATTTTTGGCTTCAATTGTCCATTCTATTTTGTCATCTTGCTTTAACATGGCATTTAGGGGTTTGACAATTTTTGTGAACCATGAGATAAACTTCCTGATGAGGTTGATATTTTCAAAGAATGATTTTACCTCCTTTTTACTATTTGGTTTCTAAATCTTTGAAATTTTCTAGATTCTATTAGGATCAATGGTGATCCCATCCTTACTAATGATGTGTCCCAATATTTTGCCTTTAGTAACTCTGAATATGCTTTTCTTCAAATTTAATGAAATGTCAAATATTTTGCACTAATGAAATATAGACTATAAGTGGGCTACATGAACTACTCTATTCTTTTAAAATATTGTGAGATCATCCATATAAATAATTATGTATTTCCCAATCAATCCTTTGAAGGCATGATCCATCGCATGTTCAAAGGTAGGTCTAATGTTGATTAGGATAAATGACATCCTTTTATATGCATATGTTCCCAATTTTATAGTAAATGCAACCTTCATATAAAAATGACATCATTTCAAAACTACTTACAATCTATATTACCTCATCTAGTGATGATAGAGGGTAATTGTCCTTCTCGAAAGCTTTATTCAGATTTTTAAAATCTATGCATAGTCTAATCTCATCATTAATATTCCTTATTATGAACAAATTGGCCACCCAGGTGGACTGTCATATGGGGAAAATATTTTTTTCACTTAATAACTTCTCCACTTCTCTCTAAATAAGAGGCTCTTGGATAGGATTCATTGACGTTTGCCTCTGTCTAAATGGTTTATAGCCTTGCTTAAAGGGAATGGTGTGGTGATGACCTAGGGTTCATATAGTCTTAGGTCCTCATATGTTTAGGTAATAACATCCCTGTAATAAGATATTAAATCCCTCATTCACTATCTTTCCTTAAGAGTATAGCTAAGACCAATATTGGCATAATGCAAATTATGTTCATCTCCATATTTTTTTTCTTGAAGTCTAATTCATCAAACTTAGGTTGCTCAAGTTATTGCATCTACGAATCCAAGTTGAATGACCTTTCTAGGGAGACTAATCTAGCTAGTATCTTATTCTCCTTAAGCTAGAGAATGCCCTCTTTATCTTTATCTTCATGACAAAGTTGATTGATATCCTTGTCATCAATGATTTGAGACTTAAAATCCTTAGAATTAGTTAAGAATTGGATAATTTTCTAATCAACAGTAAAGACCTAAATTTTTTATAAATTATCTGGAATGGAAGGAAAGGGAACCAACTCAATGGAAAATATATTTACCTAAGACTCATGTAATGGCTCAAGATTGGTAGTAGCAATAGCTAGTGAATGAACAGCCTAATTTTGTTCTCTCGATAATGCTACTATGTTGAAAGATTTAAAGCTTTTGATCAAATCCCATGATCTATGCTTATACCTTTTTAAATAAGACAAATTGCATTGGTATTTTTTCCTTATCTGGTGGACTACCAACTCTAAATTCTTAGATACTTTTATCTATTTTAGATTATTTTTTAGTGTAAACTATAGTCCTATGATTAGAGATTCATACTTAGTTCTATTATTTATATAGGGAAACTATAATCGGTAAGTGGCCAAGAAATTATTACCTTAGGGGTAGATTATCTAAGTTCCCATTCTTGAACCTTATTTGTACTTACCTCCATAAAAATGCATTTCCCATAGCTGATTTGAACCCTCAAGTTCTAGATTATGCAATAAACTATGAGTGGTAAAAGTGTATATGCCTAATGAGGGAGAATCATATTTTAGCTCTTCACTATTGACATTGTATTTATTTTGAGGATATTTCATCTTCAGCTCTCTATAAATTTATATTTTACTTTTGACACCTCTCAATGGTAACCAGATGTGTGGGATATCTATGGAAAGATACATATTAAGCATCTTTGACTAGTCTCTACTTACCAATAATTTTTAGCCCTATGGTATGTCCACTACTAGGATATCAATAGTCATCTAGACTCTTAGTTATGATGTCACTTGAATGTGTAAATTTTTTAATTCTCCCACTATTGACACTACCATTTTATCTAGCTAAGAGATTGATCTCTTTGAAGGGCTGGGAGTAAGACCAAGCTTTTTACAAATAGAATTAGGCATAATAGTTGTAGGTGTTCTATAGTCAACCAAATAGTTATGAATATTATTAATAAATTATATGATGGTTAGTAGGAATGGAGTTAATTTAGGTTTACTATTATAGATGACATTAGTATCAACCACTTTAACTTCTTTTGCTCTATCTGAAGTTGTCCTAGCTTTTTCTATAGGGGCATTTCTAATGATATACTTTTATAGCAACTCCTTTTGTTCAGTGATTTGGGACATCTTATGAAGTGTGATATTTGCCTTAATTTTATTCATATCTTCCATGATGTTAAACCCTCTAAATTTTCTCTATTCTTTCTTGTTTATTAGTATGTCATTCCCTTTTATAAGGGATAGATTGTTATTTTATTTGAGATTGGGTAGAATTATTTTGGTGTTTGGAGGAGTTGATGTGGTCAAAAGTTACTTGTTCCTCAAATTGTATGAAACTCTCTAAAACTACTAAAAAGTATGAAATTACTCTAAATTATCCTCTAGTTTATTGTCATCCTCTCTTGGGAAGGGAAATTCATGAGTCTCAAAGAACATGGCTATACTATTATATCTAGGGACTTGATGAGACTCTAGAAAATTATTCATTTGATCCTACCTAGTTACTTCCCTTTGAAAGATTTTGAACAATGTATAGAAATTAACATAGTCAATCTCACCATACTAAGGTGTATTATGCATTCTGCACTAATTGGGGAGAGATTTTTCAACAATGTTGATCTTTGGAAGTCTGCCAGATTGATCCATATTATTTGCAAGCCTATTGAATGGATTATTATATCTTTGGAACCCAATGTTTTGGTTGCCCATTTGAGTATTGGTATTTCTCAATTTTCACTGTATGTTCAAAAAATCATTACTTGATTCTTGAACCATCTTATAGATAGAATCTAATTCAACTTTCATGAAATATTTACCATATAAAAGGGATATAGGAAGTACAGTTGCATGACAATTCTATTGGTAACTATTTCTCATCACATGATTATTTAGATAGTTGAGATTTAGTTGCATTGTTTATGTCAATAGAATCAACATGTATAGCTAATTTTGATTATATGCTAGAACATTTTTCTTTATGTATGGTGTTAGGTTGAGTGATGAGATTCCATTACTAAGGTTAGGTATCCTAGGTGTCTATGGATTGAGTTGTATATCAATTCTAATGGCCTCTTCAAATTCTAGTGCCAAACTATTGGAAATAGGTGATCTTCTAAAGAACATGGTAGTAACGGGATCTAAGGCATTCTTATACATCTCTAGTGCTAACATCAATTGTGGTTTGTACCTTGGGGTAACCTAGTTGTACATATTTTTCCATCTTGTATTGAAAGCATAGATAGGCTCATTAGGTTTCGTCTTCATGATAGTGAAGTGTTGATATACCAATATAGGATTTGTGACCTATCCAAAAGACACAAAAAAGCCATTTGAAAATCTTCCCACTTGGTGATGGAGTTTTCTATTAGATTTAAATAATAGTCATAAGCATCATCCACTAAAGTAAAAGGGGATAACCAACATGTAACATCTTCATCCACTACATTCATCAATCTTGAGGTAGACTTAATATATTTAATATGCTCTTCTATTATCTTTGGTCCTAAAGGAGAAAAGGATGGCATATATTTTTCAAGTTTATAAGGTAAATCATGTATGTCCCCTAGGATGGCAATGATATATCCAACTAACCAAGGCTCTTGCTGAGCTATTTGTTTATTAACAAGGAATGAGTAATTCACAAGTGAAGGGTGCCCTTATGGAGGTGGATTATTTTGATCTATAGTTGTTGGCACAACATTAGGTCTCCTATGGATTTCTAAGGGAGATACTAATAAGATAGAATATGAATTATATCTGGTCACTCTCTTGGATGACTCTAGTGAAACTCTATGTAAGAACTAACCTCTCTTATTGGGAGGAAATTCTAGCCCTCCTTCTAGTGCCAATGAAACTATTGATGTAGTTTTTATGCACATCACAACTATAATGAGGTAGCATCTAACATTTTAGGATCTCAATGGAGATAAAATCCACTCCAAGGCATGATTTTTAGGTATGTGGTCTTTAAAACTCTATTGATGAAATAGCTGGTAAGTTGTGTAGGTTGATAGCAAGGTTTTTTAGTTATAGGTGTGGTTTTTTAAGATAGTGAATTTCTACGTGAGTTGGATGGGTGGTTGGATTCTAATATAGAGTGGGTAGATTTTAGTAACAAAAAACAAAAGTGGATACATTAGGGCAAAAAATAAATACTTGTGAGTCTTAGGAATTACGTCTTTGGTTGGTTTTTGGATAGACCTGTGTTCTCTAAAAAATAATGCCAGTTGTTAGCAATAATTACACACATAAAAATAGGCATGACTTAAAAGTATAAGGGAATGAAGATGTACAAATTAAACTAGCCTCAATAAAATGTTACTCTTATTAGGGCTACTAATACACACCCTTCAATTAAGATATTATGGATCAGGCTAATGGATTATATAAGGTAGTTATAACACACACTTATAAGACTACACCAAAAAAACATTAATACACATCCAAAAAATATGATTCAAATTAACTTGACTATTTCAATGAACGCATTAACCAATCTTTGATAGATATTTCATATATAGGATTATCACATTAATAAAAGTATTTAATAATTTTTTCACATCATTAGCACACTAAATATTTATTGAAACAAACAACCATAGAAATAACAATTAATAACACAACAGTGAAAATAAAATACTCAAACACTTTTCTTGATGACTAAAAATGGCTCATTTCTCTATATTCCAAAATTCTCTAATCCAAAAAATAAATTTGGGTGATATAATAATACTTATATATCTTGGGGTAGGAGTTGCCTCATCCTCCAAGTCTATACATGATTGTTACATGTTGTAGTTAGAACATGTAGTTCTAACTACGATCAAAACAATTTAAGATAAAAGCTATAAATAGATAAAATTCCTTTAAAAAAGTGTGAAATGTGTGCATGAGAAGATATAAAATAGATTTTAAAATGATTTTTTTATTTTACAAAGAATTTAAAAATAAGTGTC
This sequence comes from Torreya grandis, assembly GCA_037957365.1. Taxonomy (NCBI): domain Eukaryota; kingdom Viridiplantae; phylum Streptophyta; class Pinopsida; order Cupressales; family Taxaceae; genus Torreya; species Torreya grandis. Next base: position 2,683,448 of record JARHVA010001729.1, read on the forward strand.
ACTAGGATTTATACACACATATGTCTAAGGTTGTGTCTTTTGGAGTGCTTCATGGGGTTTTGTAGGAGTTGAATTCATAGTAAAAACTAAATATGAATCACAACTACTATAAACTTGATTCTTCTTCACCTCTTTCTCCCTATAGAGTTTATGTTCTACCTCATACTACTAAAAATTATGTCCAAGTTAAGTAATGAAGGTCAGTGGAGTCTCTTAGTTTGTTTGAGGATTCATGCATGTTCATCCTTAGTAATTAGAACTTATTTACCACTTGAGTCACCTTCCTTCTCACTTTGGTTAACTCTACTTCTATAATTTCCACCACCAAGACTTGGATGCTTTGCTTGAAGTTATCATTAACCTCCTAGAAAATTTTGTCAAAATTGAATTTTACAAATCAATTGACCTATATAATCCCTTATTATAGATAATTTAAGCTCATTCAAAATTTAGAGGAGTTGGACCTCATACGCTTGGTAATTTGGTGTTAAGGCTATAACTAACTTCAACCACTCCTTGATCTCCTCATGTCTAATAGAAAATAGGTTTAGGGAATTGGATGCATTGAATGTATTTATTATATCAAGATGAATATATAATGAGTTGCCTATGTAGGCAACTAGAATTTTAACCTTGGTACTATCTTGAGTCAAAGAGCCACATAGTTGATTTGATTGGCTTAAGTGATTATGAATTCCATGGCCTATACAATTTTGTATCACTTTGAAGCTACCTCCCTTACCTTAGTTTTGATGCTTTTAGGAACATACACGATACTAGATTACTCTTTAAGCTTCTCAATTTTCTCCCATAATTCTTATACTTCCTCCTCTGGCTCTTATTGAGATAACTTGGTACCATTTTGGATGCCCACCACCACATCCTTGTGTGCTTGATCTAGGTGTGAGAGATTTGTTTCATATACAGATTATCTTTGCTACCTATTCTACCTCTTAGTGAGGGAGAACACTAGTTGTCACTCTTTAAGGATGATACTTGCTCCTTGGTCATCCTCAAATTTTCTCTTTTTAACCCTCTTGATTGAACTAGTTGAGGGGTCAAACAAAGTGGAGATGGATGGGAAATTAGTTACCTTATAATTTGGCATTTGTGTCCTCAAATATATGGCCCAAGGTGGCATGTTGAGGGGTATCTCAAAAGTTATGACAATAATCTCTTGCTCAACCTCTTCTTATTCCCTCTTATATTTCTTACTATCCTTGGTCAGTACATCAAGCATGGAAGGCCATATTATTCTTTGACTAGTCCAATCCTCCAGCTTGAGAAATTAGGTGGACCAAAACAATGTGAGATTTTGCCTTCCTCCCCTATTGGTGTTCACTACCATGGTTTATTCTATAGAAGTGGAAGTGGGGAGTGGAAGGGAGAGTTGTGTGATTAGACATGAATTTGGGGAGTGGCTAGAGTAGTCTGTACCTTCTTTCTTGCCTTCTTCTTTTTGTGAAGTTTCATAGGAAAAGTACTAGTAGGAATAAAGGGAGTGGATATGGGAAATGGTGTGATAGTGGTAGTAGAGGTATCAATTGTGGGTATGGAAATAGAATGGATGGATGAGGTAGAGGGAAATTCCATAAAAGAGATAGGTATTGAATCAATAATGGAAATTGAAGCTAAAGGAAAAGTGCAAAAGGTATGATTACCTTGAAGTTAAAGTTCAATGGGGTCCCTCTGAAGGCTTAGAGCCTTGGCCTCTTCTAGTTTAGCCTCCTCATCTGAATCAACTACCAAGTCATCAATGATAACTTTATCTCCTTCACTTGGCTATGAACTTGAAGGTGGAGTGAGAAAGCCTTGAGATGCATGCATTGTAGGGCTATCTATATGAGTCATTAATTTCCTAGTGTAAACTAAAGGAGTCCCCCCTTGAATGAGAGAGTCCTGGGAGGTAGATGATTCTACTTGTGAACTATGCACCCTAGTAGATGAAATAGTAGACACATAGAGGTGGCCATAGGAACTTGAATGATACTAGAAACATGTATCTCTTTTATCCTATCTGATACCTCATTAGAGTCCAAGTTGATTGGATCTCTCCTTTCTACTCCTATTTATTCACTCAACTTAGGAAGCTTAGGCTCTTTATTGACTGATTTCAATTTAAATTTTAATGGAAATCCTTAGGATGAGGAAGTTTCCTACTCTTTGGATTTCCCTGTCAAAAAATATAAATTCTACCATCCTTTAAAGAGAGTTGTTTTTCTATCTAGTTCCTTATTTGAAATAATAGGCTTAGTTTGGATCATTCTTAAGGGATCCTTCTATAATCCATCAATTTAGGCTCACTACAACACCTCTTCATCTATCTTATCATTTATAAAGATAAAGTCATAATAATTGGGATGGTGTTAATAAGGAATTTTGAAGCCACAAATATGTTTTTGGATATGCCCATGGGGGTCCCAATCTCTATGTGCCATTATAGGGAAGCCATAATGACCCATCTTACTTCTAATATCCCCAAGATGTTTCCTTATCTAGTAGACCATATTTTTAATTGAGATTAGGCTTCTAAAAAATAAGCATTTATTCTACTTGGATAAATATTCCTTAATGTTGTTCCACAATTGGAAATCAATTTCTTATTTGACTAGATTTTTAGATACATACTTGGGGAGACATAGAGGCTGCACCTTATTCCCCCATATCATGATAAAAATAATGTCTAGGTACAAGAAGTAGTCTCCCTTTTTTCTCAAGTTATTTAATATTTTTTACACAAGATGAGGCATTAGTGACTCATGAATGGCTTGTCACACCTATGGGTAAACATCTTCATATATTTTGACCATGTGTCTTGATAAGCATATATATGAATGAATTAAAAATGGTCATATATTATATTCTTTATGCTATTCATGGCTAGAGCTGAAAGATTGTCCAAGTATTTTTAACATGTACCCATAACTATGTTGACCAAATAAGACAACATAAATAAGTCTCCCATAGGGTTGGGATGTTTATCTTTATATAAAATCTGCTCTCTCAATCTCAAACTAATTACCTCCCCTAAGGAATAAGTAGTATCATATGATATAACCATATGCAGTAGTGGCACCTAATTAAAATTTACAAAATGGATTATGGAAATCCCATATAATATATTAAGTAAGACCATATCTATCCAAATTCCCATTCTAAATTTGTCAATAGGAATGGCTACCTTTGGCTTCATTCCCTTCTAAGTGATGGACTGCCCTGGGAGAAACCATGAGGAGATCACCTTTGGGATTAAAGTTTTGAATTTTATTTATACCCAAGTATGATTATCATAGTATGTGTCTAGTATGTTGATATAGAGATACCTCTAAAATTCATTCCCAGAGATACATGTGACCACTATGTCACTGTGAGAGTGTAAGAGGTAGGCATCTTGTGATATTTTCCTATAAAATAATAAATCCTTGAGCAAGTATATACATGGAATGACATTTGGTTTTAATATAGTAAACTAAAATATTTGGCACTTGTAGGATAGAATTTCTTGAGTGGATATCCTTTCTACCAATACTATCTCATCATCTAGTGAGAACATATCAACTAAGTCAATTACATCCCAGAACTACGAATAATTGTGATACTTATCTTTAAACACCCCTACATCAAAGATGATATATTTTTATTATGTAGAGTCCTTGATTGAGAATTTTGATAGGGGATTAGTTCCTTGGGATGACTTAGATTAGGAAGCATATATGTGTGTTCATGCTTATATCTTTCTTAACATGGTGTGAGCTATTTATACCTATATATTGATGCAATCAACTAAGATCTAGCTTGATTTTTATTCATTATATACTCTTTAAAGTAGGAACTAGGGCTCCTGGTAACTATTTAAAAATGAGGATGATTTGATTGTAAGATATCTTGTATGTAAATGATGTATTTCATGGTTTAGTATTGTCTATATAAAATCTTTCATTGAATACCATTTTGAGTGATATTAAATATGCAATGTTTACTTTTCAAAAAAATTAGCCTATGTTGGTGGGGGTTTTTTAGCATTTATCAAATAAGAAATATTTTATCTTTATTTGGATAAGTATGGCATACTTAAAATAGTGTTTTCTGTAATAAATCACTTAGGATCATAGTGTCAAAAAGGGTGCTTTTGTGTCAATGTTCATGGGTAATTCCTTGAGGGGAATTATTTTAGGTGAAGTGTCCACTATAATTATTCTAAAGGAAACTTTTAATTGATTATAAAACGAAAAATAATTATCCTAAGGGGTTAATTCATGGCTAGAAATTATTTATAAACTTCTTTAAGTGTAATTTTGGTTTGAAGGGTTTACATTGTAGGGCATTTTGTCCATGATAAAAGTCCTAAAGGTTCTATTTCATAAATGCCAAAGGGCACTTATGAAATTCTTAATGGATAGTTTGGAGGGATAAAGGGAACGTTTAATTTTTAAAGTGAACTTTCATATGGATAAGGGTAATTTCAAAGGTCCTAAAGGGTAAGTTTAGAAAAACCAAGAGGATATGTACTTAGCTTGGAGGTTAGGTTCCAAAAATATGAAGGGAAAGTTCCCTTCGAAGGAATTATTTCAAGGATTTTGCATCTAATAGAATTCCCAAAATAAAATGTCCATATAAAATGGTAGAAAAGGAGGATTTAATATTCCATAAAGGCCAAAAGGTCCTATTTGAAATATTTGAATGGTATGTGGTCACTTAGAAAAGGGTACACAACTTAAGACAAAGATCTGGTAGGGTAGGTTCAATCAAATCCAAAGGGTAGGTTGTGTTTGAGGCATAAGGGATAGGTAAAACACTTAAATGGTATTTCCCAAAGGATAAAGGGGATAAAAAAATATTTTTGAAGGGTATTCCTACACAACAATTGAAAGGTATATTCCCTAAAAAAATTGTCAAGAGGGGGCATATGGTCAATTCAAAAAAGATTAATGTCTAGATAGAAAGGTCATGAAGGGTAGGTGGAAATAAACTTAAGGTTATACTTCAAGACAAAATTTTCCCAAAGGATCTACTTCACGAAGACTAAAGGGTACATTGGAAATAGTCTAAAGAGTCTAATAGGCTAGAGGGCACTTTCAAAATTCTTGAAGGGTATTTCTATATGCTTGAGGTTCATTCCAAATGTTATGAAGGATAAATTGGAGAGGGTTAACAAGGTAATACATTGGGATTTTATTTCGAGAAAAATGTATGTAGTCCAAAATCCCTTAAGGCTAAAGGTCCATAGGTTGAATCTTACCTAGAGAATTGTTTTTTACAATAAGCAAATAAAGAATTCTTTTATAAAATGAAGATTTCAAAAGAATAAACTTGAAGGAAGTAGGACAAAAAATTTATCAATACATCTGAAAGATACTTTTGTACAACACCTAAAATAATTAGTTTGAAACAAAGATCTTGAATAATTCATCTGTAGTACATAAGTTAGTCCCCTAAGCATAGTAAACATAATGCCAATATAATCTACTATAAAACATGCAAAATTCCTAGATTTCTAAAAAAGAATCATAAACATATGAAAAGGATTCTTCATTAAGATCATATTTCAAAAATGTGGGTCCCCATTTCCTTTTAGCAAAAGGGGGGATGTTGTGTATAATAGGTCCATGTGTTCAAGTTTGGGTCCCCTTAAAGGTTAAAAAAACATTAACAATGTATGCCAAGAACTAATAAATAGAAGGGAGTCTTCACTTACTAAATAAATATGTTAAAAAAGAAACTTTTGTTATGATTCCCAATAAGAATGAATCTATTGATTCAAACTAAAAAAATAAATTAAGAAAAGTTTCATTTCTAATAAGAGGTCATCACCACACTTAAATAACATCAAAAGGTAATTTATAATTTAATGAATAAGGATTGAGTCCCCTTAATTCCAAGAGATCACTAAATCAACCATTCACCTTAGATACATTGGTTCCCAATTCTCATGGATCAGAAATAAAGAAAACATAGAAACTAAGGGAACTATGAAATCTCAAGGAAATATCAACATTTTCTCTTAAGAATTGGTGATTTGGGAAACCTCCATCATGGGATTTATGACCTATATATAAATAAAATAAGGCCTATAGTGGAACCAAACATATTTCTTTCAGGGATATAAATGCTTGGTTCAAAGTATAGCAATGCCTAAGTCTTCCCTTCCTTAGCCAATTTGTGTAAAAGAATAAGTGCCTTTCAGGAGTTATACATACCTTATCGACCTTTAATCCCAACTAAGAATTTTAAGGGTGACAAAAATAAATGAATCATTATTCACACAAGATGACCACTTGAAGGAATTAGATCCCACTATTTTATGTGATGAAGTATAATTAAGTGATGCTTTCTCCTCTTGTTCTGTTGAAATTTTTTTTTGACTACCTCTCTCATTATTCCATAATAGAGGCCTATATTATAGGTCATAAACATTAGGAAACATTTCCCCCACATAGTTTCCATTTTATTTGGTCAACACATCCCTTTTTTGAAATCAAAGGGGAAATTTTTAGTACGTAAATTTTCAAAAATACTCATCCCTTTATCAAGCTCAACTTGCTCTTTATCCTTTAGAAAATTCCAAGTGCCTAATAGACTCCCATTCCTTAATGTTTTCTAAAATTATTATAATAGCCTATTTTTTATGTTTAATATATTCCATGGATATTTATGTTAAAAGTACTACTCTCATTAAAAATTTTAATTATTTTCCATACTTAGCTGTCTTAGGAACCAAATTTTTCCTACATTGAATCCTTTAAACATAAATATCCTAGAGTCTTAGTCTTGGACTTCAGTTTGTGTTTCTTAGAGCCTATTTAATTATACATAAGAATCATGTTGCTTATGAGGATATTTTAAAATGACTTTTTCATTATGTATATTTTTTAGGTTTTGAATTTCCCAAAGGTGTTAGAACTATCATAGCCTTGGGAAGCTTGATACAATGGGAGAACACCATGTGTATCCATACACATAGAGTGTCAGAGTTATCATACCCCCAAGAAGAGATACATAATTATAAATTAACAAGTGTATATGTACACTTGGATGTGTTATAGCTATCAAATCCTCATGAGGTTAGATATAATTGGAGGGCATCATGTGTATTCATACATTTGGTGGTGTAAAAATTGTTAGTAATGGGAGGACCAATATAATGGGAGATTTGTATGTGTAATCCTATAATAAAATTATCCAAACAAGTCCAAACCAATATAATGAGTCAATAAATGGTACTATAAAAACCCCTTAAGGATTATCTAGAATACTGCATATTTTTTATTAAAAAAAATATTTACTCAACATTTATTCTTTAATTAGATTACACCATGAAAATATAATTAGTGATTTTTAACATACTATAAAATCATATTATAAATTCATAAACTTATAACAATAAAAGTTCCAATCACTAACATTTTATGTAACATGACATAAATTGCAAGGAAACTAATCACTTTAGAATCCAACCACAACTGGTACAATAATACAACTATTATTGTTAAGTTTAATAAATAGTAAAATTACATTTTCATTAGGAATTTTACCTTGATATAATAAATATATAGTATGATTCATAGAGTTTGAGTCAAACTATCTCCTATATCTCTGATAATCTCAAGTGCAGTCTCCAAGTAAGTACTTCGGTGGGGAAAGGGAGCATCATTTGAGTGATTTTTCACATCAACCAAGGACCATCAATCCCCTACACAATACCCCATTATGAAATGGCCCTCCCATAAAGGATGGGTAGATAATGATAGTGAGGGAATACAAAGAGACATGTTAGTACTTGTGTGATGTAAGATTTCTACTACATGATGTGTACCATAAAGAAAATATGTTTCCAACCTGATATTGCACAAAAATGTAAATTAAACATATAAAATGACAATGTATATCTAACATTACTTTGAAAAAAAAATTTAATAGCTATTGACCTCTAGGATTAGTAAATTTCATATACACCACTTGATCAAATTATCTCCATCTTGCATTCATGATGATAACTAAGCTAGTGAAGTCTATCTCACTACTTATATGGCATTATAATTACATGAGTGGTTAAATATAACATAGTACATAAAAGAATATTCAAATAGATTATTCCCATTAATAGATATGAAAACATGCTAAGTATGATAAATAATCATAACTATGAATTTGGTTTGTCAAAGCATTAAATTAATCTCATTCATAATGATATTTCAAATATAACGAATATAAAAGATTACTGTCTAAAGATCATACCATCTAGGCATGAATCATACCAAGTTCTTAATTACATAAACATCTAAACATGTTTGGCCCTCATCATAACCAAATAAAAATATAAGTAATTCATAGTAAGAGTATTCCCTTAATTATTACTGAATAATAACTTAAGTTTTCCCATAACTACACCAAATAGGGAATGTTCAACAACACATAACAAGTTTTAAATAACCATACAAGTATACTAGTGCCTGGATTTGGATCAAGGTTAATCCATCCATCTATACTATGTATAATTGTAAGTCATTAAAATCCTAATCATAAGTATGTATGTATGTATGTGTGTGTATATATATATATACATATATATATATATATATACATATATATATATATCTGTGTGTGTGTGTGTATATGTGTATATATATGTGTATATATACATATATATATACATATATATATATATATATACATATATATATATATATATATGTATATATATACATATATATACATATATATATACATATATACATATATATATACATACATATATATATATATATATATATACATATATATATATATATATCCACAACATATACACCCACAACTAAGGATGTGTATGTATTCTCTAAGTATACAATAAGATACATAGAATTATACATATTATTAAAGTTTCCTAATTTATATTAAGATTAACAATTTAGGTACATATTTATAACATTCATGTATATAGTGCCAATAATTTTACTTAATTAAAAGAGTATCCTATAGTTTCATTATGAAAAGTATATATAAATATATGTGTAAAGTCATACTGACTTAAGAAGTTTAGTCAGAACTTGAAAATAGTTTTCATATATCTATAGAGTAGTACATTTATCCATACCCAAAAATAGATAATTCAGATCACATATCAATCTCTTATCAGTTCAACTTAATGTTTATATTTATCTATAGATGAGTAATGGATCACTAAACCTATATACATTTACTTAAATAAATAAATATCCATATTTCATACCTATAAGTCTTCCTATTTACCCAACACTTTATGCATCCATAATAGTTTAGAAAGTTAAAACATCTATTAATAATACCCAAAAATAACTATGAGTTTCCATTTTACTTTACAATCTTGGCTTAACATTCCTCATGAACCAAAATGTATAAACAGCTAACGATTCAACATGAGAATCTACTCAATAATAATTATATTTAAACTAACTTTAAGACAATCCAAAATTTTACTCATAATTGACTTGAAGATACAACTTGGTAGTTCCCACCTATCCTCTGAATATAATAAAATACATAGCGACATACATATGCAGATTTTTGGCTTATAAACAAAGTAAAAGGTCCTTTTATTATAGGGTTTTGATATCTCAGCTAAAACCCATAGCCAAATACAATAATTATTTCATGTTTAACTCATGAAAATCCCCTATTCAATAAGTCTACAATTTTATTACTTTATCAATTTAAAACATTGATATGTATGTGTGTGTGTGTGTGTGTGTGTGTGTGTGTGTGTGTGTGTGTGTGTGTGTGTGTGTGTGTGTGTGTGTCTATATATATATATATATATATATATATATATATATATATATATATATATATATATATATATATATATATATATATATATATATATATATATATATATATATATATATATATATGTAATCATACGAAGTCAATATACTAACTTAGACATTAAAGAACCATATGTTAAAGAAAATAATTACACAACTAGTCCCCTTATATGCATTAAGACAATTTCATATTGCCAACTCTGTTGACTTGTTAAGGTATAATAAACTAAATCTATATATAATTATATAATTATACTACCCATATATTGAGTATACGTAGTCTAAAAATGACTTGGTATATATATTGTCTTGTTTTTCAAATTACATAGGGCATATATACATATGTGCATGTAGATTCATGATAGGAAAGGTTTTGAATATTTTTAATACATTATTAAATTTATATAGAAAAGTAATTTCTAAATCGATAGTCATATTTCATGCATCTAACTAAATAATATACCTACTTGTTTTCTCAAATGATTATCTATTCCTTTTTATATTAACAATTTGATAAACAAATAATTCCATTTTATTCCTTCAAAATGTCTTCTACCATTAACTATTCTCAAATCCAAACCAGTTGATATATGTATAATTTATAAGTCTAAGTTAGTTTCTACATTACCTATAATCCCAAGGAAATGGTCAATATATAAAATAAATCCATTTCCATCTAAAACATAACACAGTAATTTTAAGACAATACAAACCTGGAAATAGAAGTTGGTTTGTCCCTTTCTTCTTCACAACTTTTTGTTCCTAATTTTGTAATTTTCATCATTTTCCTTCTTTCTTCATATATCATGCCATCCTATCACCTCACTCCATTACACTTATTATATCTCATCCTTAAATATTAACTTTCCATGCATAAATCCACTATTTTACAATTTAACTCAAGATGAAAACTTAACTCATGTTTTCTTTTACTCTCCAAAATCAAGCATGTTGATCTTTTGATTTTAAGGTCAAGTTGCTCACTAGTTTATTCCACTTAAGTCATTGTAAAATGAAAATTTTATCCCTTAAATTCTAAATGTAATCCATACATTGGACTTATCTCCTAAGTTAGTATTATTATGATAGTTAAATTTCCTTAAATTAAATGTAGTAGGTAATTATCTCTTTAAAAGATAAAACAAATTAATTAATAATTCCATTTATACTAACATAACTATTTTAATTAATTACCACTATATATATATTATATATAAATATTTTTCTTTATTTAATACTTTGGCTTATATTGATATTCATGAATATCAATAATAGCTAACTTAACCTCCTATAAGGTTGTTAAAGACATTATTACTAGTCTATATATAGCCAAAAAATATCTAAATGAATATAAATATTTATTTTTTAAGCATCAACTCATCCAAACATAATCAACATAGCAATTGTAAGGAAACCATCATGTTAATCTAATTGCAGGTGGTATCATAATGCAATCAATCAATTAGATCAACCATAAGCATATACAAAAAATATAAACATTACAAAAATACAAAAACACTCAAACACATACTAGTTAAAATATCCTACTATGGTGTGTGTTGGGTTACTAACAACTCCTTTATCATCCCTCAATCATCCCATCTACACCATCCTCTCTAATGATGCTCTCCCTTTATCATGCTCTAAGGGAAGAATAAATCCTATATCCACATCATGACAAGTAGGTAGTTAATTTGAGTGATCATATATGTCAAAAAATAATTATGAATAAGTAAAAATATACATCCATAATGTTCATAATAATAAAGTACAACTATCACATAATTAATTCATCATGTAAACTAATCAACATATAATTTTCCCATAACTAGTATATGTCATAAATTTAAAATCAAAGAAATAAAAATCAAATTATAACCATAATAATCCATGGATTCAAAGTTTATAATACTTAGGTTGAAATTAGGATGTAACATCCTTCCCCCTATTGATGCATGAAAGTGTATCATAGGTGCCTCTAATTGTTTAAGAAACACTACTCATTTTTAAACTCAAAGAGTGCATAGCATGAGTTGTAGGTTGTGATATCCTTGATATCCTTGGTGGAATATCAATATAAAAAGTGAACTATTTCAAGAAAATCATAATGTTTGGTTGTTGGGAGCAACCATGGCCTAATATCTAACTTATGAGAATGAAAGTAGTCTATACTAAGTGAAGTGAATTATGATCAAAACTAGGTCTAAATTATAAGATAATATGTATTTAAAAAATGAAGTTATTCTAAAATGAATTAATCAAACAATAAGAAAAAATAAGGGTAGGGTAGAGAATAAACATATTAATATTGCTAATATTTATTCTAAACATAATGAAAAAGTTCAAATTTCATCCCAATATGCACTTAAAACCAATGTATGACATGAAACAACTTAAGCTCAAATTCTATCACACATCAAGAAACATATAAGGAATGTGGAAATAAATAAAATAAGAACTAGATTGACTTTAAATATTTACCCCTATAAGAAAATAGCATAAGCACATCTACAAGAAGAGATAAATAAATGAAATGAACGTAAAAACTTTCAATCAATCTAGCAATACCACAAATTTATAACTCTGCATTTAAAAGGTGCACATCAAGAATTCATAATAACCATTCAAATCTAAATATTAGACTAGAAAAGTGAGAGAGTAGCCATAATAAAAATCAAAAAAATAAATGAAATTTTTTTTTCATAACTCTCTACTTGCATTGATTGCTCCAAATTTTTCACAAAATTTTATTTCTCATAACTCCCTCCTCATTACAAATGATAATACCCCTTCTATAAAAAAACTAAGGAGGTATGTTAGTGAGTCCTTCCAAATTATGATTTTCAAGTGTCATGGATAGGTTTCCTTTCTACAATGTTATAAAACTATGACATCTCCTAATGGACTAACCTATAGGAAATGTGCTTTACAAGTTGGACATGCCTTTACAAAAATAATATTATATTTTCAAAAGTATACATGTTCCTATAGAAAAGAATATCCCTAAGTTATCCAATTTGAATATGGGGATATTTTGTGGTTGTAGTCTTCTATTTGTCTTATAATATCTTCATTTCCATTTCATTTTATCCATCAATCAACTTGAGTTTGATGATAGGTTCCATGAAAAACTCATCTTCTTGATCTACTAGGTCTCTGCAGTCCTTGCCATCTCTATCTAGTTCTTCTTTGATCTTCTTGGCTTCATCGATATTTTCCTCTACATATATGATCATGTCCAAAATCCTACTATTGTTATACCATATCTTACTTCTACTCTAATTCTTACTTCCTACATAAACTGAGTGGCATTGAGCTTGAATTCTTCATCAGTGATTAAACCAATGAGGCTGAGTGTAGTTGGGCTTATGATCACGTTCCCCAGTATATTACTCATTATAGTCTCTAATTATTCCATCATCAAGAATTCATTCTAATATCTTATTCTATTTCTTCAAGATCTTGACATTTTCTATCAATATAATGATAGCCATGTTCAAGTGGGCTAGGTTGACTATCCTAAAATCAAGGATTTGATCTTCTATCAAAATAGTGACCAAATCCTTCACTTTGTTGTATGGATCCTACCACTGAGCTACTTTTTTATTGACTATAGTATATTTTTTCTTACTACATCCTATCTATACATCATTTATTTCAAGGATTAAAACATATCCTACAAAGTAGATTCAAACATATTGATCATAACTTCTAGAATAGATTAGATAAACTACTCCTCCAAGTTCTTATTTTATTGTTACATGCTCTTGATGGATATAAGTAGCTAATATATCTATTTTTGGGAAAAATCCAAGGGATATTGTTTAAAGATAAGATCTTATCTTGGTTTTTGTCTTCTTACTTGAGTCAAATTGGCTAATGGTTCAACTTTCTGATATGTGATTTCCTCACCACCTACCATGATATTATTATTAATTACCTTTAGAAAGCTAGTAATATTTGGGTCAAATTTGAATATAACTTTTGATTGAGCCACCTATGGGGCTAGGACTTCCATTTGTGATTGGGATGTTGAATCTCTTGGTGTGGCTAGTCTCTTTTCTTCCTCTTCCTACAGTGTTATTATCTAGGGCTTCATTTCTTGATGCACAAGAATGTTAATGGCTTTCATCATAGCCCAAGAATGATGCATAGTAGTCATTTTATATAATATAGGCTCATACAAAAAACATTCTAGAATGGATGGGCCATAAAACACATTTTATTCATTGAATAAGTTAACATCACTCAAAGGAGAAGTGAAAGTCACTTTGGGTCTTTTTGTTTTAGGGACAATGGCTAGCTCGATCTCTACTTTATTCTTGGGATTTTCAATAGATACTACATCCAAATACTTCCCTTGGTCATCCTTAGTTTCCTTAACACTTTTCTTATCTTCCTCATCTGAATCTACGTATGTCATAGATAACATTTTAAATACATATCCACAAAATCTTAAGGGTATATGGCTATCATATGCACTTCATGATGTGTTTCTTATTTTATTTCCTTAAAAAGTTCATAAGTTAATGATCTAGAAGTTATTTCATGTGGCCTTTTCTCCTTAGGCATGTTCTCCACTTAAACTTATGCTTGTGGATTAACTGATGGAGGTTAAGAGGATTCATCACTAATTAAATGATATTGTATAGGTCCCAATTTCTATATATCATCCATTTTCAGATTTCTTTCTAATCTTGACTCAAGCTTCAGGTTCTGTTCCTTGAATCTCATGATCACTTCAAAGTAGGATGATGCCTTAGTGTAAATAGGTTCAAATACACTAGGATCATGATCATAGGGTACATTTATAATTCCTTTTCTTTTCAAATGTTCTTTGAATTTTCCATAGGGGTTTTACTAGTTAAGCTTATCAATTTTCAAGTTGAAGGATGATCTATGTTTGGATGTAGCTTCAATATTGTCCCACTACTTGAACATGGTATTTATAATTATCATTGGGAATTTATGAAGCCCTTTTATTTTGGTCTTGAATAGACCATCAATGCATAGAATAGTTGGTATGCCACCTCTTGCTCTATTGTTAGTCAACGATATGAACAAGTAGCCTAAGAGGAGAATTTTGTGTCCTTTCAATTATTATGACCATACAACCTAGATATAACTAGATATCCCCCATAACTTTAATATATTATTTTATTCACTTAGGGCAAGGTAGATGTAGTCACATATAATTTGAATATGATCTCTATATTTGTTGATGTGAAGATTAGAGTAATATTGTGAGACTATTTGTGTTTTATTTAGTGATTATTCCCTTTGGTTTAGGATTTTTGTAGTTGAACATAAAGCATCTATAAAATATGACATCATGAAAAACTGGGGTTTATTTTTGTGCCTAATTACAAATATCTACCTACTCAATTATATGCTTATTATTTCACTTAGAGGGGGCAAAATTGCCTTTACAACCATGAACTACACTATGGGCACCTAGGATAGATTAAAATAAGTTGTGGTTGCATCTCCACATAATATATTAAACATAGTCATTATCATCCTAATCCCAAGTTTGAATTGGCTAATAAGAATGTTTTTATTGAAGTCTGAAAAGACCTAGTTTCTAAAATGCAACCACATGGCTAGGGTGTAGTTCAAATCATTCTCCTTGGCCAATGAATTGATTGAAGTTAGGTTAATTAAGGGTTTGGGAAACTTATAATATGACTCAAATTAAATAAAAAAAATATACATAAAATTTCTCAAATTGTGCTCATTAACTCTCATGCCCTTATTTATCTTAGTTTCCTTGAAAATAGGAGAAAGAATGTCAATACAATGGAGTACCTCAGGTTTTGTTATTGCATAATAAAGGCTTATCATTTTAATTTCAACTATATCATCATACAGTATCTTGGCTGAGATATTTTTATCCTCTTCCCAAGTGATGGTTCTTTTATTCTTGATCATCTAAAATAATTTTAACCAATTATTATCTCCCATTTTCAAGGTAGAAACATCAAACTCAGTGTCTTTGAAAATATGACCTTTAGCATCTATCATTAAGTACAGCTCCGCATCTTCATTTGAAACACTCTTTTGAGCCACCATTTTTTAAATATTTTCAAATTTCCCACTAATATATTATAATTCAAGTCTTGATTAAATTATCTTTGCATAAATGATACTTCAATTTTCTTTGGTTTGATCATAATGAAAACAAGGACAAGCTATATATTTTGTACATTTAGGTATTTCTTAAAGGTTTTTGTGGAGATTTAATAGAGGAAATTGAGTTTGAACTTATGAGCTTCATGCCTTAGATTTTTTGTAGATTGCTTATTTATACCTTCCATATATGTGGGTCCACTAAATCTTTTTAACTGACTTGTTTGTCTTATGTGGATCCACTATGTCAAATTATTCATTAATTTTGAAATGTGAATATTTGTCTTTTTTGGGACACATGTCAACACCTCATGAAATATTAAATCTTGATTAAATATTCTCTAATGATGTTTAAATGAGTCCTCTAGCTTTGACTTACCATGGACCATTGATTTCTAGTATGGGCATTTTATATTGTGCCACCTGGTAGCTCCATGGGCCTTTTATGATTCTTGTGAACACATGCTAACATTTAATGCAATTGCACCATGAGAAAACCTCTCATTGGATTTGTGTTCATTGATTTATCAACTCTTTATTTGTCATTGATCATGATCTAGGAGAGTAAATGCCATTAGTTGATCTCTATTTATTTCACCATGGTTGTGACACATGTCATTACCATAATCATTCTAGGATCTTTGAAAATTAAAATTCATTTTGCATCATTATATATTCTTTGTGCATATCAATACACACCATTTATCTCAATCTAAGAGGTCAAATGTGATTGATTTCTCTACTTCCTTTGGAGGATGCTTGACTTATTGACTTTGATATGTTATGTTAAATATGCTTTGCAGATATCAACATGTACTATTGATTGTGATCCACTTGCTGTTAAAATTGATCTGTGTGTATTATTATATCTTCATTGTATACTTTAATGTACTCTATTGATCTTGATCTATCTAAATTTGTTTTTACACTATATTTGTGACACTTTTCATTACCGTGTTCCATCTCTGAGCTTTGACAATTCGACCTAGGTAGGCACCTGTGTACCATTGATATTTTACTTGAGCTTCAAGATCTTGCCTTGTGTCATCTTCACATTGATTCATTCTTGTAGGGAATGAAAATAAACAAGTTAGGGATTGAGAAATAAATATACTTAGGATAAAGTTTTAGCATAAATTTTATTTATGTTAGTAAATACAATTAAAAATTTAGGATAAGACTTTAGGCTAAGTTTAAAACATATTAAAGTGTTTCTAGGTTTTAATTAGTATAGATGAATAATAAAATAGACTTCATGGGGTCTCAAAAAATATAGAGAACTTAGCATAAAATTTATAGCTTAAGGTTTTGGTCATATTCATAAACATGATTAGAACCTTAGGATAAAAATTTGAACTAAGTCTATAACATAATTAAATGTTCTTGCACAAATTAAGTCTTGCATATATTTTAATTTAATTCAAAAGAACTTAGGATAAACAATTAGACTAATGGTTTTTGTATATTCAAATATGAATTCAATTAATCAATTTAAAGACCAAGGTTTAATAAATGGGGTCAAGTGAGCATTAAAGTGCAAAACCTCAAATAGTTTTCACATAATTGGGACTTCCTTGAACCTAAAACTTGGAAACACAAGAAGAAACCAGTATCAACACTAAATGGAGTAAAATAAGGATCATGTGTAATCATAACAAACAAACTACTGGTGTGGATGATCTTCAAATAAAGATAATGTGCTAACATCCTAGTGGCAATCTGATGAAGGGGAATATTCATTTTAAAACATAAATTTTCAAAATTTGAAACAAGGGTCCTTATTGTTCCAAAAATGGAGGTATGTTGACCTAAAATAATGGTGACTTTTGGGGTGGCATTGCCAAATTTTACAACTTAGATGTTCTAGTTTGAACTAATAACTAGACTATTCATTCCATATGATTAGGTACCATTATTAAGATCAATTCATGATAAAAAAAAGTCTTACACATGCAAAATTAGGCTCATACATCAAAACTTAGTCATGTTGTGTGTGTTATTTTGATTCTTTAACTAATTTCCATGGGATTTAGAGAACAACTTTTGAATTTCATGAACTTCATCATTAGCATTAACTTATAACATATTTAGATGCTCACTAAGAATCACGCTTTATAAATAGGGAAGGTTTGGGAATTTCTCTACTACTAGATAGGCATCCATAACCCCAATAGAGATAACTTTGGATCTAATCTATGAATTTCTCCACTTCTAGCTAGGCATCTATAGCCCTAGTGGAGGTTACCCAAATCACCATTACTTAGAAAGATTTTAGATTTTCAATAAAACTCTTACTTTTTATATTTTTTAGGTATATTTAGTTTTCCAAAAAAGGTTTGAAACTAGAATTTGATAGGTTTTGGGGTTTTGTCAAATGTTTGATCTTTAGATAATCATCCTTGGTCATAAACTTCCTCCCAATAAATAATGTTTTTTAAGTGTTAGCATGACTTTGTCCCAATAATTCAAAATTTCACTCAACATGTGAAATCCTCATTAGAACCAAACTCAGATCAAAATAAGGCTTAAGATTTTATGGAATTATTAATCCAGATACCAATCTATACCAATTTATCTAAACTATAACATCAACCTCACATTTCCAGAATCCATGGTCAACTAATAACTAAGTGGCATAGTTTTATTCTTGATTTGTTGACCTTTGAGACACTACATGTATTGGAGCTTCAGTAATATCTTGAAAAGACTTTAGAGAATAAAACATAGAAGAGGAAACACACAATAAGAAAAATAAACAAGGAAAAAATATTTACATGCATTGTATATAAATAGGTAACATAAAAGAAACTAACTTAAGCCTATATACACTAAATCTGAGTATTCTTACAAGTTACTCTATGTAGACTTGAGGTGGGGTGGTAGAGAACTAGTGTTTGAGATATTTCCCATTTTTTGGCAATGTAAACTCTACTCCTTACAAATCCTTGAGCTTGAAGGTGTTTTCTCCCAGTATCTTAGCAATATGATATGGTCCAATCCACAATGGTGTGAATTTTCCATGCCTTCCCTTAGGTTCAGATGCTTTTTCCTAGATGAACACTAGGTATCCCTATTTAAACACCTTAATCTTGGAACATTTTTCAAACCATGTCTTCACTATGGTTTGATGTATACTAAAATTGGCAAAAGCTTCTTCTCTTACATCCTCCATTTGAATAATGTCAAACAACCATGAATTTGAAAATTCATAATCTTATTCCATGTACTCTTAATTTAAATTGTAGGTTGGAAGCTTAAGAATGATGGGAAATATAGGTCCTTAACCATATACAAGAAGAAATAGTCATGTCTTTAGAGCTTTCTTGACTCTAGTTATGTTTGCCCAAAGGGCATACCTGAGCAACTTATGCCTTATTCTTGGTTTATAAGTAGTAGAATTCCTA
Organism: Torreya grandis; assembly: GCA_037957365.1. Lineage (NCBI taxonomy): Eukaryota > Viridiplantae > Streptophyta > Pinopsida > Cupressales > Taxaceae > Torreya > Torreya grandis. Next base: position 2,702,781 of record JARHVA010001729.1, read on the forward strand.
ATGGATTTCATCAAAAATTTATTTATTAATTTAGAGACTCCATTACCTTGGGGGTAATGATTTGATGAAAACCTAATAACTATGTTGTTGACATATGCTCACTCAGTCATCTCAATGGATATGAAGGTAGATCATTATCACAAACTAGAGATACTAGTTTTACAAATCTAGTACATATGGTCTCTTCTAAGAACTTAATCACATCTTATATCCTATATTACTTTTTTGATAGTATTTCTATCTATTGTTTGAAATAATAAGTAATAATTATCACATATTTATGTCCTTATAAATAATTAGGGTTGATGACCCCCATAAAACCTAATCCCCATTGAGTAAAAGGTTTATTAATCATAATCAACTTCAATGGCATGGTTGCTTTGGGATCTTTACTGCTAAATATCTATCACTGATGACATTATCTCACATGTTTATGAGCATATTTTTGGATAGTAGACTAATACTAGCCAAACCTAAGGATCATATGAGTTATTATCCTTCTAGATAGGTTCCCAATTATAAGCTTCTCATGGAAAGTACTTAGGATCTCCGCTACTTCCTCTTTGAAAATACATCTTAGGTATATTCCTTCATAATTTTTCTTGAAAAGTACTCCATCTTTGATCAGGAATGTGCTACCTTCAGCCTTAAATCTCTCCTTTTCTCCCTACTCAACCCTAAATGACAAGATTCATTGATTATCAAATGAATAATTGAATAATACAAATCATTGGGTTGAAAACTCTATTGTTCTACCTTTATTTCAATAACTTTAGGATAGGTGTTAGCAATTCATTAAATTAGTCCTTGAGACCTTACCAATTTGGTAATTTTGATTTGTAGATCATACTCTTCAAGAAAGGGCATTCACTTACCTCTTCTCTCTCCTAATTAATATTGGCTAAGCATGCATTTAGTGGTAGGGTTTGGTAGTATTGCATGCACATTATTCTTGATAATATAGTGTTTAAATTTATTTACTACCTTGACTAAATCACATGCTTTCTTATCAATTATAGAATAGGTTAACTCAAAAAATTTAAAATTTGTGCTCATGAAATTAATAGGATGATCACATCCATCTATTTATTGAGTTAGAATAATAACTATTATACTATTAGAAGCAAAGGAATAAAGATAAAAGTATTTTGAAAAATAAGGACTTATCAACACTGGTGCATACATTATTGAATCTTTTATATCCTTGAATTCTTTCATGTTTTCTTCATTCCACAAAAATTTGGAATCTTTCTTCAACATGTCACTTAATGGTCTCACAATCTCTATAAAACCAAAAATAAATATTCTGACAAATTTGATTTTCCCAAAGAAAGATTTCAATTATTTTCTACTATTAAGTGGTTCTATCTTGGACATAGCATTTAATATATTAGGGTCTATATAAATCCCCTCTTTAGTTATAACATGTCTAATAACGTTACCTCAATAACAAAAAAAATTATTTTCTTGGGATTGAGATAAATTTAATACCTTATACACCTTTCAAATACCTATTACAAGTGCATGATATGATCATCCCTATTTTGATAAAAAATATTAAGATCATCCATGTAAATTATAATGCACTTACCTATTATCCCCTCAAAAGTGTGGTCCATAGCTCTCTAGAAATTTTTACCTACATTTATTAGTCCAAAGGGCATCCTTTTATAGTCAAAACTGCCCCACTTAGTAGTGAATGAAATCTCTAATTTTTCTTCCTTGTTCACTAGTACTTCATTATAACCTAAAAAACCATCAAAAAAAGACATCATAGCTAAACCACTAATAGTTTGAATGAGATATTGAAGGGAAGGTAAAGGATAATTGTCTTTTTTAAAATCCCTATTCAAATTTTTTAAGCCTACGTGCAATCTGATTTCCCCATTCTTCTTCCTAACTGGTAATAATTTAGTGACACAAGTGGAGCATCTAATGGGAAAAACTATCCTTGTACCTAGCATATTTTTTAACTCCTTGTATATCAAAGGTTCTAATATAGGGTTGATAGGCCTTTTATTTTGCCTAAAACACTTAAATTTTTATTTTAGGAGTATGGTATGAGTAATGACTCTAGGATCAAATATATTTAAGTCCTCATAAGAGTGATGTAACATATTTGTATTGGTCATCAATTCTTTGGCTTTTCTCAACTCATCATTAGTGTAGGATGTACCAATATTTATTAGTTGGGGTTGACCTTGTGTTCCTAGGTCAATTGAATTATAATCTTTCCCATTCACCTTGGGAACTTTGATAATTTTAGCTAGTTTATTTGTGTCAAGTAAAATTTATAAGGAAATCATGCCTTTAGGAATTTTTTTGTCACTTAATTTCACAATCTTGTCATTAATATTATTTACATCAACATCATTTTCATTGTCCTCACCATTGATGTGGGACTCAAATACTCCTAAGTTTTTCATGAATTTTATGATCTATTGATCATCACTAAACATTTGTAGATAATTGATATTATCAATAATTGAGGCACATGAAAGTAATTATATAATAAGGTTTTCTATTTTAGAGTCTTGATTAGGCATGAGATTGGTTGTAGCCAAGCCTAGCTCATCAATAAGATTGTTTTCTTCCCTAGGAATTGAGATAATGTTAAAAGTATTAAATAACTATATCATGTCCAAAAATCTTATCTTATATTTCTTAAGATATGAAAATTTTCACTAGTACTTACTTCTAACTTCATTAACCACTAGCTCAAAGTCACCATACACTAGTAGTTATTTGATCTTATTCTTGATGGAAAATTGTAATCCTAAAATTAGAGAATCATATTATGACAAGTTATTAGTACATAAAAACTAAAGTCTATAAGAAGTATTAAATTATTTGTTAATGGCATTAATTAAAGTAATTCCTACTCCAGATCTATATTTACATCTAACACTATCAAAATATAGTTTTCATATTCTAGGCATAACATAAGTATTTTTAGGATCACATGCCTTAGATGTGTCAAGAGTGTAGACTCCAAACTTATAATTGACCATGTTGACCATTTAATTTTTAGCATTATACTTGGGGATCATATATTTCATCTTCGGCTCTTTTTCAATGTGGATCTGATTTAAAACTCCCTTAAATGGTAGCCACATATGTGAATAGTAAGTAAACATATACCCATTAAAATACTTGGTCCAATATATGATCAATAACATATTAGAAACATCAATAATATCCACCACTTGGATGTCTATATAATATTGTATCCTTGGCTCATCTATAAGTTGCATGTGAACATTCATCAATTCTCTAATTACTTTCACCTTAGATTTATCTAATTAAAGAACAACCATATTATATTTAATTAAGGTTAAACTAAGTTGTTTGAAAATGTGTTTAGGTATGATATTGGCAGAAGCACCTGAGTCTATCAAATAATTATGCAACTTCTTATAGAAAATAATAACTATCATCAAGAAAGATGGAACATCTACCTTATTCTTGTATATAACAACATTGACATTTGTAGTTTTGTGTGACTTACTAAGTTTCTTGGATAGAGATTCGAGTAACAATACCTTTGCTCAATTGTTTGAGTTATCTCATGTAATTTGATGTTAGAATTCATATTTTTTATGTCCTCTACTATGTTATACCCACTCCTAGTGGAAGAATTAGATATATTGGTATTATACTTAGTGGTACTTCTCTTTAGATGCTCGACATTATTTTCAGCTATAGGATCAAGAAGAGTGTCAAAATTACATGGTAGAGTTAAAGTTGTCAATGGTTGCTTCTAGTCCTTATTCCTTAGAGGATAGGTCTTCTTTATGTATTACTTAAAGGAATGCACCTCTTCAAGAGTATCCTCAGGCTCATTCTCTTCTTGGAATGGAAAGTCAAATGTCTCCACCATCATTTTTGTATTAGTATACTTAGATGAATTTGAATAAATGGATGTACCTATAGTATTATCTCTATTAGGTCCACCTTCACATGTATCTAATTCATCCTGAAACAATTAAAAAGCATTATAGAATTCAATATAATCTAACTCACCATACTTTGAAGTATTATGAACCTTGTAATATTCAGTTAGAACTACATCACAAATATTAATTCAGGATTATTCTTACTTGATGATGACTCATTATTGTTATTATTATTACCATTGTTACCATTATGAAACTAGTTGTTAGGTCTATTGAAGCTTTGATAATCATAATTACTATTAGATTTTTCCCCATTATTGCCTACTTGTTTTTACAAATGAAATAATTGAGCACTCAAATTTTAAACCATTTTGAGTATGGATTCATTATCATTATTTTATGCCTCTACGTTATGAACTTAGGTGTTATTACAATCTATTGGCACCAAATCTCCCTAATCTTGTGGATGAAATACATTTTCATCCTTGTTTAAGAATCCTAGGTTTTGGCCAAGATGAGCATGGTTTAGAGGAAATTGGTTCAAAATGGTGTCTAATTTATAGTAGGCACATTTTGATTAGCATTAAGAATTTCATTTGGTATAGGGAAATTATGGTTAACACTGGGAATGGCATATGCAATTTAACCTCAAGGTTGTATTTGATCATTGATTTTTAAAACTTTAGTATAAGTTAGAGCCAAGGTATTTATAACTCTAATATAACTTTTAAGAAACATAAAAGTCATGGATTCCAAGTCATCCTTGAATATTTATAAATATAACGCCTCATCAGGTCTATAAGGAGCTATGGTTCTATTAAAAATCTTATGGAATATAGCATTTAACTTTTTAATGGTTTTACTTGAATCCCTCTTTGAAATTGATAATTATTGATAAAGAATGTAAGGAATGATTATCTTACCAAATTAATCAATGAAAATTCTATTAAAATCATCCCAACTTGTGATATAATTCTTAGGGAGGTTGAAAAACCACTTATATGAAACATCTTTGAAAGTAAATTAAAATAATATACATGTTACATCTTTATGAACTACATTAAATAATATTAAATTAGTTTTGAAACTTTTGATATATTCTTTAGCTATGACAACACCATTAGGACTTAAAGATGACAAATATTTCTCAAGGTTCCTATGCATGTCATGTGCTTGACTAGGCACATTGATGGAAGTTATACCTAACCAAGCCATGCCTTGATAAGGATTAAACATAGAAGAACTAGAAATAGGTGAAGTAGGCTAATATTTAGGAACCTTTCACTTACCTTTATCTACTCTTGCTTTCTTATGAACTTCTTATAAAAGGAGAGGTAATCTTGATTCAGACCATGACTTAGTCCTAGTACTTGGTAGTTCTAGCTTATAAATCTTGAATCTTGTTCAAAATACAACTTATAAACATTATATTTACAAATATGAATTATCCTTATCTCAATTCTTGTAGATAATTTTCCAATTGTCACCTATGAGTTGATTTACATGTTTAATATTCTTAAGTTAAGCAAGCTTTGTATAAAATTACATAAATCTCTATAAATGACAACTATCTTTGACTGAATAAGATCAAATATAAATATAAACCTGACAATATTAATGATACTTACACATCTAAGTTCAAATAAACCTAAATTTTCAAAGAATCAATCAATATTTTAAAAAAATTGTTGTCACTAATTTCAAATGAGGAAGATTTACAAATCTTAAGCTATCTTTGAGAAATATTTGTCATCTTTAAACATTAAGTGAGGTTAGAGAAATATTTGTCATCTTTAAGTCCTAATGGTGTTGTCATAGCTAAAGAATATATCAAAAGTTTCAAAACTAATTTAATATTATTTAATGTAGTTCATAAAGATGTAACATGTATATTATTTTAATTTACTTTCAAAGATGTTTCATATAAGTGGTTTTTCAACCTCCCTAAGAATTATATCACAAGTTGGGATGATTTTAATATGTGTATATACACACACACACACACACACACATATATATATACATATACATATATATACATATATATATACACATATATGTGTGTGTGTGTGTATGCATACATACATACATACATACACACACACACACACACACACACACACACACATATATATATACAGATACACACACACACATATATATACATATACATATATATATACACACACACACACACACATATATATACATATACATATATATATACATATATATATACACATATATGTGTGTGTGTATGTATGCATACATACATACATACATACACACACACACACACACACACACACATATATATATATACAGATACAAATCTTAAGCTATCTTTGAAATTATTTACCATAATTCTTCAATTAATACCTATATTTAATTAAATGAGCCTAAAGATTGGTATGAAACCATGAATATCAATGATATTTACACAATTGATCCAAGAAAAACACAAATATGCAAAGAATTCATTGATATTTGAAAAAAAATCACTAAAATTAGGAAATACACTTACAATTCACAAACATTAAGTAAGGGCCCTCCTAGCACCAATAGAATGTGAATCCCTATTGATGCCTGGAAGTGTATCATAGGTGGTTCTAAGTGTTTAAGAAACACTACTAATTTCTAAGCTCAAAGGGTCCATTTAATGAGTTTTAGGTTGTGATATTAATGATAACTTTAGAGGAATAATGGTAGAATAAGTGAACTATTTCACAAAATTTATAATTTTTGGTTGTTGGGAGAAACTGTGGCCTAATACCTAACTTGTGAGAATGAAAGTAGTCTATACTAAGTGAAGTTAATTATTATCAAAACTAAGTATAAATTCTAAGGTAATATGTATATTTAAAATTAATCTATTCCAAAGTGAATTGATCAAAAAATAAGAAAAAGGAAGTGTAGGGTAGAGAAGAAACATATTAATGTTTCTAATATTTATTCAAGACATAATGACAAAGTTAAAATTTCATCCCAATATACACTTAAAACCAATGTATGACATGAAATAACTTAATCTCAAATCCTATCACACATCAAGAAAACATCTAAGGAATCTAGAAATAATGTGAATAAGAACCTGATTCACTTTAAATATTTACCCCTATAAGCAAATAACATAAGAACATCTTCAAGAAGAGCAAATAGAATGAAATGAACCTAGTAAATTTCAATCAATCTAGCATTATCATAAATTGAAAACTATGCATTGAAAATTTGCATAACAAGAATTCATAAATTCCATTAAAATCTAAATATTAAACTAGACAAGTGAGAGAGTAGCCATAATAACAATCACATAAATAAATGAGACAAACTTTTCAGAACTCTTTACTTACATTGATTGCTCCTAATTTTTCAAAAAGTTTTCTTTCTAAAAAATACCTCCTTAATAGAAATGACAATACCAATTATATATAAAACTAAGGAGATATGCCTGTCAATCTTACCAAATTACAATTGTAAATGTTTCTATTTATTTTTTTTGTTTGTTTTTTCTTAATTTGGAAAGAAAGAAACTATTAAGGAAGGCTGTGTAGTCAAACATATTACAATGTGCATGCATTGGACTTAAGTGATTATGAGGAGCTCCTTTTTGGCTTGGGAGGATGACATATAAATAATAAATCAACACCATAAAACTTTTTATTTAGACAAGTAGAAATGTGGATTGCCTAGCATGAGCTAGATCCTAGAAGTGAAAGATTTCTAGGAAGTTGTCAATCGACTTGCTTCAAAAACTTAAGTTTATAAATGAAAATAAAAGGATTTTTCATAAAATAGAAAAAAATAAAAAATAAAAAATATCAATCAACATAAATCAATGAAAACTAAAAGAAATAAGTTACATGCTTTGCTAAAATAATGACTAGATAAATAACTAGTGTTAAAAATTGGTTAAGGCAAAATGGTGGTTTTTGTTTTAGTTGAGTTGGTAAATGGTTAAATGGGTAAATGATGGTAAATAAAGGGAGGATAAATGGTAAAAGGGATTATGAGGTCAAGAGGTCAAGATGGAAAATAGGTAAAAGGGATAAATGGTCAAGGTGTTATGAAGATATAAATGCAAAGAGGTAAATGGTCAAAATGAAACAAGGAGGTAAAGGGTGAATGGAAAAAGAAGTAAATAGATAAGATGATAAGCAGGTAAAGGGATTAAGATGGAAGATATTAAAGGGATAAAGGGGTGAAGTCAAGGAAAGAATTCCAAGAAATAAAATAATTGAAATACAATAAAAAAAATAAATGTTACCTTGATTCTTGATGAATATGCTTGATGAAGATGTTGTTGACAGAGCTTGAGGAAATTTTAGTAGAGTCTGGATACTTGATTCCTTATCCTCAAATATGAATGACTTCCTTGATTATTGACTAACCTAAAAGATGAAATCTTCTATCAAAAATCCCCCTTAACCTTTGGTAAAGGAGAAGAGGGTATTTATAGCATTTATTGTGAAGAATCATGTGAAAAGAGGAAATCAGAGAAGTATAGTACCATTTTTCAAGTGGGCTCATAAATGATAAAGGTGATAAGGACAGTTGGATTCCCACCTTTTTTTATTGTCTCCCAAATTTAATATGATTCTAATTTGGAGTGGGAATCATGCACATAGGCTAAAATGAGGCCAAATAACTTTTCACCAAGCTATTTTCTCTTTTGCCTAAGTTCCCCATGAATTTTGGCACCATTCTCCATGCGGGTGCATGAGTGGTCATAGAAGACAAGGGGTGAGATTACCACTTAGCCAATAGGTCTCCCACTTAGTTGTTTTGTATCCCAAATTTATAAAGATTCCAAAATGGAGATGGAATCATGCACATGGGCTCATATAGCTCTAGAATACCTTTCACCACTCACTTCCATAGTTTGGCTAAGTTCCCCATGAATTTTGGCATCATTCTCCATGAATGAAGATAAAAAAACATGTTGAATGGTGGTCCCATGGGGAAAAATGTGCCATACTTCTAAATAGGGGTCATTTAATGCTTAATGATGTCATTAGGTACCTTAGAGGTGGGTCCCATGAGGGGTATGATGTCCCACCTCAAGCCACTTCACTTCCAATACATGTCACTTGCCATATAACCATCCATATCACTTTTCATGTCACTAGCTAGGTCATTTTACATGTCACTTTCCATGTCATCATGAATAGTGACAATGGGTCCCATAATGAATAGTGATAGTGAATAGTACTTTTGAATAGTGCTTTAAAATAAGACTTCTAAATAATGTTATGTGAATAGGAGAATAGTGATTTTTTTAGGTTAAGAAGGTTTGGTTAAGGGTTAATAAGTTTTTAAGGAGCCTTTAGGGGGTCTTGAGGCATTCATTCATTAGAAACTATAGGTGTGTAATTTTTTAGTGTCTACATTTTGTCCCTTTTTATTATGCAGCTTTGAATTAACAAGTTGCAAAATAAAAATAGATAACTTGATCAAAGGTTAAGATGACTCAAGTATGGGATGAGGTATTCCCCCTCAAACTAAGAGTTGATGAGGTACATCAAAATTAGGTATGAGTTTGATCAGTAGTTGGTGGGGAGGCATTAGGTGGTGCTACAAGGTAGTTCGGTATTCAAGATGAAAACAACACACAAAATGTGACTAAGTGTGGTAGTCAAGATCACACATGACCTAAAGTTTCCAATGTTGGTAAATTTAAGTTTGGGTCTAGAGGGACATATGTCAAGGGTAACTAGTCTATAATATTAGTCATAGTCAATCAGGTCATACTTGTTAAGTGATATAAATAGGGTTAGGGTTGGTTATAAGTATCCAAAGTAGGAATTATTCTTATGAAAAAACCCAAATGGTCAAGTCATGTAAAAATGTAACATGGGAAGGTTGGTTGGTGTAGTCAAAATGGCCTAGGCAAGGTGGTCATAAAGAAATGTAGTAGTTTTGGTCTAAAAAACCAATGTCAAGGTGGATATGGTTGAAGGGTCAGTCGGTCAGAGAGAGTAGTTAGAAAGGGTTCAAATAAGGGGTGGCTAAGCTGACTCCATATGCACTAGGCAAGTGGATGCTACATACATAGCTTCATTGATGTGATATCAAAAAAAAATTTAAGCTAAATGTAGTTCTTAGTGGAGTTTAGATGGGTTACCCTAATATGATATACCACATGGCTAGGTTTGGGTTGATATTTTGGTAATGATGAGGTATCATGGTGTAGATTTGTGAATATTCATCATAATATTCCCACATGCATTAGGAGGAGAAGACACAGATGGGTAAGGTAGGATAAATAAGTGGGTAACAAAAGTCTAAGAATCATAAATGTCTTGTGATAAAGCTAATAAAGAAGAGGAGCCTTCATGAGGAGGTTACACCTTATAAAATTGTGTGAGGGTATAAGCATAGTTATGGCATCTATCACTACAAGCTGAGTTTTAGGAGGTGGGTGTCTTTTAAGATTTTCATAGTCTCTTTAGCAAAGGTTCATCACCATTATAAGCTATGATTTAAGGGTAGTAGATAAGTGACAAGTTGAAAATAATTTATTTGATGGCTAAGTAGATTTTATTAGTTATAAATTTAGTAGTATGGTGAGTGATAGAGGATGGACCTTGATTGAGCTAAGAGCTTCATGGGTAGGCTAGACAAATTATGGCCATGTCTGCATCCTCTATCTCTATTCTTTAGAACCAAAGAATTTGGGTTCCAATTAGAAGAGGCCTCACTAGCATAGAACTACATGGCCTAAGATATTGGTTATACAATTGGATAAGATGGGGGAGCTTCTATAATGATAATCATTTAGGAGCTACCACCACAAAAAATAGAAATACTTTTAGAGGTATGACCATTATAATGGCCTAAGGTTAAAATACAATTTACATCAACTAGGTTAAGGTGATGTAAATGACCACTAGGCCCATAAGGAATGCTAAATGGAAAATAAAAATATATATTGGAGGTGGATTGGATGATAAGGGAAATAAAAAGACATCATTATAGTCAATAATGACTCTATCAAGATGACTAGTTGGATCTAGGGCTATGTGTCAACATGAAAAGGTGAGTAGACATGACCATTTTAAGTGGAAAGACTACTTAATGGAATCAATGACATCAAAATACCCTTCCAATTAGTGAAATGGATAATCATGTCAGTTAGGAATAATAGTTAGATAGTCTATTTAAAGAATCATGGTAACAATGAATACTTATCATGAAGTCATTTAGTTTTGTAGGTTGCTCAGGGTGAAAAAAACTACTAGAGGTTGAAGATGGAAAACAATGGGAGAAATGGTAGAGATAATAATCAAACCTCATGACCCAAAATAATCTACATAGTGAATGTGTGTATCTATCAAATAATGCAACATACAATGTTGATAATAGAAGTGTTATTAAAACAACAACAAGAGGAAAGGAAGCCATAAACCAAGCTCAATCTTGAGCTCTTACCTCCTTAGTAGTAAAGAAGGTGAGGCTTTGATTGTGCAAGGTATAAGGTTGGAGAACATGACCTTTAGCTTGTCCATGGAGGGAACCCTCACTTTCTAAGGGGATGTGTGCTGAGGTAACAACTGATGGTAGCTATGTGAGCAAAATAACTATATTAGAGGGATGTAATAGATATGATGGATGAGTAGGGTGAAAGACCCAGAGTGGAATTTTATTCTCACCCTATGGGGATAAATGAAAAAGAGGAGAACATAGTAACCCTTTATTAGCTACTGAGATAGGGAATGTTATGGATGCTAGTTCTAGGAGTAATCAAGTATAAGGATGGCTGAATACAAATCTAGAGTCACTAGATAATTGGCCCAATATTTAGGTAGGAAAATAATATATGTTGAGGCCTTAGGTGAGGTGTGGATATTTTTATAACCTTGTATGCATTTTGATTCTCCTAGCACCCTAAATAAAATATTGCATAGTTTGTTGTAAATATGTACAAAATGTGTTAAATGTCATTGTTTGAATGTTATTGTGGTTAGGGTTATGTGGATACTCATGAATGCTATGGTTATGGTTATGATTGATATGGTTATGTTTGTTTTAATCTGACTTAAGGTAAATTAGATGGGGTAAGGCAATGAAAAACACTAATGGTAAAGTTAAAAATATAATCAAGAAATAAATGTCATAATGAAAATATCAACTAAACACATTAGGATGATAAGAGGTTATAATGTTCCTTCTATGACAAGGACTAAAAATAAGCCTAAAGTGGGATTCAATTAATGAACATAATCATTTCAAATTCATCACATGAGCACGATTTGAATGCTAAACTAAAAATTTGTGTTGACTACACTATTTCAAGTACTCACAAAATGTGTAGAGGGTTTAAAGGTTGAAGAGGTGATGGATAGGGCAAATGAAATAGATGGAAAGGGACAAAAGGAAAACTTGTTCTTAACTAATAAAGACACAAAAGGAAGAAATGGACGTCTTTATGTATTGATCCAAACAAGATTTCATGCATTAAATTAAGAGAGCAGAGGACATGAGGAAGAAAATATGTATAAGCAATGTGACTAGTGACTGCACTCTAATGAGTGAGAAGTTAGAGTTCCAATGGGAGAAAATAATAACAATCCAACAAGGGATGAGGTGAAGGTAGACCATGAAATGGATGAATAAATAGGTAAAGAAGAGAATGAGGTCATATATAAAGATGAAGGTGGAGAAGGATGGAAGGAGCCAAGCATGGATATGGAGGAGGAAATAAATAAAGTCAGGAAGAACAAGGAATGTCATCAAGGGAGATGAAAAAATGAAATGAAATAGAGAAAAGAGAAGAAAAATAAAAAGTGGAAGATGTTGGTTTAAGGAATGCACTAAATAATGATATATTGGAGAATTAAAAAGGATGTCGAAAGAAGTGCAACAATAATTAAGGGTAAGGGGAGGATGAAAAATATGGGAGACTATGAAAGTTTTGAAAAGAAGTCTAAAAAAGACCAAGGAGAAAATATTTTGGTGATGAAAATGAAAAATAAGGAAATAAGTGGAAGAAAAGAAAACATGAGGAAAAAGGAGTGAAATGAGGACACAAAAAGGATGATAAGAGAGTGAAGAATTAGGTAAACATGTGACCAAGTAAGCATATATGATGATAGGCAAGGAGAGGAAAAATCAATAAAATAAAGGGGTAGTGATGGAAATGATAATGGGATGGAAAATCGAAAAGGGGTGAAGAAAAATGAGTGAATAAAAGGATGGGTAGATAAGAAGTAGAAGAGATAAGGTATATGTTAATCAGCTTGTTAGAAGAGATTGATAAGTTAAATAGGATATTAAAAGAGATTGAGAAGTTGAAAAGTGGTGAGGTAAAGAAATAGGGGAACACAATGCAAGGGTTTGAGATGAAAATAAGGGATGCTAAGAAGGAAAAATAAGAATTGAAGCATGGATATAAAGCATGCATACTCACTTAGATGCAAAATATAACTGAGTATCGAGATGGAAAGATGAAAATAGGAATGCAAAGTGCAAAAGGATAGGAATGAGAAGAAGAAAAGGTCAATTATTGAAGGCTTCTAAAATTATAAAGACCCAATTATAATTTATTTGTGGAGTAAAAAAATGGTAAAGGTGGGGAGAGTGGCAAATCAATAGAGAATGGTGGCAGACATAAGAAAAAAATGGGATGCTAGAAGAAACTAAAGAAATAGAAAACATGCTAGATTGAAAAGATGGGAAAGAGAAAAACAAGAACTAAGATTGGAATGAAGGTGGTTTACAAGCAGTGGAAGGGCATTAAGAAGGTGGTAGAAAAAAAGATAAGGAGGGAAAAGTGTCCATTGGTGTGCAAGGGAATAAGATAACATGGGATTGGTGAGGAAAAGAGAGTGAGATATGACAGGTTACCAAGGGCAAGGGGAAAGGATGAGGATGGTAGAAGAAGACAAAGGGGATAAATGGCATGTTTGGTAAGAAGTGGAGAGAGGGACAAAAAGCATTAAAAGTGGGTGGGGGAGTTGTCCATGAAACATTTACAAGAAAAGGTGATGGAGAGGCCAAGAAAGTAGAGTAGGTGGTGGATTTATCGGAGATAAGAGCGACCAATGAGTAAGGCTATAAATTTGTGTGTTAAAAGAGATTGACAAGCTATAAAAGTGGTTAAAATAGATTTACAAGCTAAAGGGAGGGAGGTGGTGAAGAGATATGTATAGAAGTGGAGGAAATATATTAGGTGAGAAGGGAAAATAAAAGATGTGACTAGTCTAACCTTAGTAACTAATTGCTGCCTACATAGTCAAAAATACCTTAGGCTAATGTAGTTCTCCTAGTAATGGGGAAAAACAAAGAGGAATTATTAGATGATGTTAAAATGGAAGGATGCTAGGAAGAATCCAAAGCTTCCCTAACATAGGATGCCCTAAGCAAAAGGGCACTATTAGCAATGTAAATTAATGAGAATAAAATGGGGAGGGTAATTAGTTGTTAGTGGTCAAACTACCCTTAAAAGTCAAGAAACACCTACATAATCCATGAACATCAAACTAATGTAGTTCTGCAAGGGTTGGAGAATGGTGCTCAAATGGGTTTCCCCAATTTGATGGACCACATGGTTTAGTTTTTTTGAGGGTTTGTGGAGAAAGGGAGTGCGCTAAATATGGGTTGAGTCTATGGAGAAAGGTATCTCAAAAAGGTGGGCTGATTTATCACTAATGTTATTCTAATTTTGTTTATGGTTTGGAAGGATAATAGTGGTGAAAAATGAGTAGGTTATATTACCATACTAGATATGGAAAAATATATGAAAAATCCATGCCTTAATGAAGAGAGAATAAGAAATGAGGTGTAATGCCTATTTGTTAACAAGGACAAATAAAAACAAAACCCAAGGTTGGATTGACTTAAGGAACATAAGCCTTTAAAATGATTTATGATAGTTTTCCATTGGTTGGTAAAACAAGTTTATTGATCACAATATTCTAAGTAAGCACAAAATCCCTTTATTTATTGATATTATAAAGGGAAGATGGGTGATAGGTGGTGTTAAGGATAAAGGGTAATATGTATGGTAACCTTATGTGGGTATGTTTTCCCCTTCTATAGGTGACCTAAGAATGACAATAGACAAGTACATGTCATATCCTAGATATAGATTGATCAGTTTAAGAAGCATATGTGTGAAATCCAATTGCAGCTTCCATCTTATTATGTTGTTGGAGAGCAGATTATGAATTTTAAGATTATTTAGAATTTTCTTTGATTGTGATAGTGGGTCTTTTGATTTATTGATGTATATGGAAAGCTGATCGATGTGGATAGCTTCCAATGAATTTCTCTATTTTTGACAAAGTTAACTTTGTCATCTCTCAAGGGAGTCATCTAAGTTTAGTGGCTTTGTTTAATGCTCTTGATAGTTGTTCTCCAAGGGAGCAGTCTACCTTATATTTGGTAATTTTTATTTTGTTTTTAGGTAGATGTCCTTCAAGGGAGTAGTCTGTAATGCTTAAGATATTGACCAAAGTAATATTTTGGTATTCAAAATGTTTTTAGATGTGATTTTTTTTAGACATGGACAAGTCTAATTAGGTTCATAGTTTTACCTTTATGAGGGAAAAACCTCAACACAAGAGGATTAAATGATGGGTGAAAGGAGTTACTTTGAGAGACAATGACCATGGGGTTCCATCTTCTTATAGATGAAAAGTATCCATGAGAACCATGTTATGGGTAGTGTTGACCAATTTTGCCCACAGGAAAAATCTTGGTCACCTTCTTCACTTGCTTTGTAGGGCCAGTTAATTTTGGGTTGCAAGGTCCATCTTCAGGGTTTGACAGTTTCATTTCAAGCATTGGCTTGGCCTAATTCATCAGTTGGCGAGTTCAGTGAGTTCAATTTCAAAGGGCACATTTCCTCAACACTTGGTTCATCCAATTTTAGTTCACCAAACCGTTGAACCATTTTTGGTTCAATGGGTTTAGTTCAATGGTTCAGTTCAATGCCAAGAGGTTCAATGTGGTGGTTCACGCATGGTTTGTCAGGCTTGGTTCAATAGTTCTTTTGCCTTTTATGTCTTTTGGCATTGGTGTGCATGCTTGAACCAAACCATTGAACCATGTTTTGGTTCAACAGGCTTGGTTCAAGGGTCTGGCCTTGGCCAAAGGGTAGCCTTTAGGTCAAAATACCCTTTCAAAGGGCATGGACCTCACATTTGCAAAGGAAATCAGGTTCAGTTTGAAACACAGTTCAAAGTCCATTTGATTTGAAAATTGACTAAGTCCCTAGCAAGTCTCAAGCAAAAGTCCAGGTCACTTAAGACTAAGGCAAAAGGAAAGGAAGGCAGGTGTCTACAAATGCTAAGAGGGTTGGTTAATGCAAACAAAAAAAGTAAGTGGTAAGTGGCGGTTAACATTTTCACAGATTTTTTATTCACGGGAAATGTCCACAAAATACAAAGGTAAAAGTGGAAGAATTTCTATGGACATTTTGTCTATGGGAAAACATCTGCGGATAAAATTCCATAGAGCATACAAAGTCTGCAGGACTTTTAAAAGCTTGATGCAAAACATTAAGGCTCAAGACAGTCCATGAAACAAACACAGTCTGCATCAGCAGTCTACACAAACTATGAAGCTAACAGGGGGAAGGGTGCCCACGAAGGACACGAGGAAGCCGTGAGGAGACTAAGGCAAAGCCATAGGCCTGTCAGCAGTCTACACAGATAACAAGGGAATTCTGACCAAAAAATTAAAGGGGGATTTTGAGGGGTGAAGGGTGCTAAGGAATTAACAAAGGAAAGAGTACCCGTGGGTGCTAAGAATTAGCAAGCAGCTAAAGGCCAACAAGGCAAAGCACGAGGATGTCCAAGGAGGACGTCAAGTTTTATATGAAGCAGTTATTGGTTTTAAAGAAAATAAGGGGAGAGCTAGCTAGAAGGAGCCAAAATTGTAGTGACTTGCCAAGAAGGTTCACCCCAAGGGCCAAGTAAGCAGATAAGACAAAACAAAGAAGAGACAAGTAGAAAGCATGGTTCCAGTAGGTCTCTTCTAGAAGAATGATGTCAACTATAGTATTTTTCCTCTTCCCAATGGGATGCGACATGTACACTTTCAAGAAAGGAGTGCCATGAGCCTCTTGTTTTTTCCATATAAGTTTTTGAACTTGTTCATTTGTAACTTCTTCCACATTTTGTGAAGGGTGTAGCTCTGCAAAATTTCACTTGGATCAATACAAAATGAAGTTTTTTGCCTCAATTTGGATAGACATTTCTGTGTATGCATTGAATGTTTGCTTGTGTCTAGTCATTTTCTTTTTATGCTCTCACAGGTTCAACACTAGCAGACCTATTGTTTATAAGGTGCCATTATTACAGCTGACAGGAGAAGAGTAGCATTTGGGAGTAAAGGAATAGAAGAAATTACTTCATAAGTGTGTGTTTCACAGCACTTTGGGTGATCTCTATTTTGGATTTCCAATTGAAGCCTCCCTACTAGTTTCTTGCATCCTGGTCTTTCTACCAAGTGCGTAGTGTATGTATGCATTTGTCTGATTCTAAGAGTGGATGTGTGAAGGTCAACCTTTATTTTGGTGCATCACCTCTTTTAGAGTAGGTAGTTTGTTTTCCATGAATCTCTCTCCCTTTTCATCCCCCCTTTATATTATATCTATACCTATATTTTACACTTGTCAGAATAAACAATGATACATCAAAGGGAGCTAGCCCTTATCTAGAGACTCTCCTCTCCAGCTTCGCCATCCCATAGGTGAGAGAGGAGTTTCCATGTTGTGAGGAGAAGGTAGGAGTTTGACCTCCTTGCCCTAGGTGCATTTTCTTGCATCAAAATTTTTGGCACACCTGGTGGGACATCAAGTTTGATAATGTAGTAGAGTTTTAGGATTGATGCTGGTCCTATTACAACAAATCAAATTCATCAGCATCTGGTGACTCTGAGTTATATCCAATGGTTAAGTATCTTGGTACCATCAAGAAGTGCATTCTTTGGTATGTGTAAACTCCATCATTTTAAGCTATGGACTCTATTTTTTTAGCCAGCATGGCTATGATCCTTACCATCCTTATGGCAATCCTTATCACACCCAATATGGCTAGTCCTAGCCCTTTCATGAGCTATATCACCCTTGTGTTTAGTCTTCTCAATATGTCACTTCTCCCACTTAACCCAATCTTTTTGCCAATCAACCAGTTTTTGCCTTCAAGTGAGCACTGGTGGGATACAACAAATATGTAATTGATCTTAACACCAAAAATATGTACAGCCAAGAAATTCTTGATCATATCATCCATCAAGTGAGGAATGCACTAGATCAGGTTAACAAAGAATGGGATCCTATTGAAAGAACAAATTGGCACAGGATTTCAAATGAGATGCTGGATGTGAGCAGTTTAATTGCATTTATGGAGGAAAAGCTGAGTGTGCATGAGAGGTATCCTTACCAAGTCTATCAACCTACATACTCACTGCCCAAAGCATCATATCAGTCATATACAACCCCTGCTCTTGAGCCAAGTCAAGCCTATCAAAGTTCATTCCCCAATCATGTTGAGGAAAATTTTGAAACAATAGATCTTGTGTTTAAGGCTAATCTTGATAGATAGATCAAATTGGCAAACCTTCAGATGTAGTAGTACATTCTGGCAGTAGGGGAAGTGAAATTGAAATCTTTGTTGTCCTCTCACATTGAGGCCCCATCAGCCCCAAAGGAAATGCCCAGCCTAAATTGCTTGAGCTGGAACAAAGTGGTCGAGTCATGGAACAACAAAGAGGAGAAAGACGTCATCCAAAATGAAGAAATGCAAAATGAGGATGACCTAGCCAAGCAGATTAAGGAGCTAGAAAAGAAGATGAGACTACTAGGCAAAAAAGAGATGGAGCTTTCAGACGTTGTAGACTAGCCAATGCCAAAAGGTATCCCTTTCACCAATCCACAAGCTAATTTCAATATTGATGAAGTGCTAGTGAAGTGGAGGGATGAAAATAAAGAATTTTTGGCCTAGGATATACCCTCTCCTATTTTAGAAAGGCCCTCCCTTATGTGCCAAATCCTTTCTACTAGATGGCGCTTACTCATTCTAGCTCATCCAATGCATCAATCAGTCCTACCCTTAATCCCATGCACCTAGCTTTTTAGTACGCCTCTCTTCAACCAGCTTTCCTTATGCATGAGTAGACTCTCCAAATTATTCCCCAGCCTCCTTAGGTCTTTAAACATGATCTCCAAATTCCAAGCTGGAAGGAGGAGCATCATAAACCAGCCCAGGACCTTCAAAATGATAAAATTACTACCTGATCACAAAAGCAAGAGTCCAATCTTAAGACCATGAGCTAGAAGCAAATAGTTGAATCTTGGACCAGCAAGGAGGAGGAAGGTTTCAGTCTAAATCTTATAGAAGAAGAGGCTGTTCCTACCCTTGATAATGATTATGACTTTTGGGAAAGGCTTTTCTAGGAAGATTTGGATAGGTGAATTGTAGAATTGGAGTCTAGAGCAAGTCTCCTCAGTGAATGTGTGATGGATGTTTCAGATCAAATGATAGATTATGTGTCTGAATGCATTCCATCCATACACCTCCAAGAAAGCTATCAGGCCTTGCCTAATATGGATTATGCTTAGTTCATGACTGACTAGGGAGACTTCATGATTACAACTAAGGGGGAAATCAAACAAAGTGACATGGAGGGCCATGGGCAATCTCTTGTTCATGTTTCAAATAAGTCATTTGAAGGTGTTAAGATAGGTTGTGCTACTCTCTAGGTAGGTTGTGAGCTAGTTAAAAGTGAAGAAGGCAGTAATGGGTTTTAAACAAGCATGCAAGGAGGTGGCAGTTCTTCATATTTATCCCTTCAAGAGGTTGGTGAATCTGAGGACACTTTCTCTAAAATCATCAAGAAGAATGGTCATATAGTGGAACCTGAGCATGAGGCAAAGGAGAATGAGCCAGGCAATGATGTATGTTAGGAGGCTTCTAGTGATGAGCCAGTAGCAATTGACTTCTTGATGGGATGCACCAACCTGAAGGACCACCATTCAGCAAGCTTCCAAGAACAAACAAATTATGTATACATTGGAAGCATGTTTGAATCTCCACTCAAGGACAAACCAACTCAGGTGACAGGTAAAAAGAGCAAGTCACCAATTCTCTTTTCCATTCAACTACTTGCCTGGCACCATAAGTCTTCTTACCAGGGAGGGGACTTAAGAAGTTTTCCATTTGATCGAGGAGGGAATCAAAAATCCCTAGTTAGCTATACATAATAGTTTGTTTCATTTTCTTCTCCTACATTCCCTAAGTGTAGTTTTCACAGTTAGTTGTTTTTAGCCTTGTGTGTTTCCCTTTACGTGTGGGGGTGAAATCTTTTGGTGTGATTCTAGGATCTCAAGGGCTATTGTGAACTCTCTTCAAAGTTACCATCTGACTCTGCACCCAATGGATATTCAAAGGCAACTATTTCCTAAACATAGTAGGCATGCTTCCCCTATGAGTCACCAATTTGTTGACCAATTTGGCCCATAGGTAAAATCTTGGTCACCTTCTTCACTTGCTTTGTAAGGCCAGTTAATTTTGGGTTGCAAGGTCCATCTTCAGGATTCGATAGTTTTGTTTCAAGCATTGGCTTGGCCTAATTCATCAGTTGGTGAGTTCAGTGAGTTTAATTCAAAGGGCACGTTTCCTCAACACTTGGTTCATCCAATTTCAGTTCATCAAACTGTTGAACCATTTTTGGTTCAACGGGTTTAGTTCAATGGTTCAGTTCAATGCCAAGAGGTTCAACATGGTGGTTCAAGCATGGTTTGTCAGGCTTGGTTCAATGATTCTTCAGCCTTTTATGTCTTTTGGCATTGGTGCGCATGCTTAAACCAAACTTTTGAACCATTTTTTTGTTCAATGGGCTTGGTTCAAGGGTCTACCCTTGGCCAAAGGGTAGTCTTTAGGTCAAAATACCCTTTTGAAGGGTAGGGACCTCACATTTGCAAAGGAAATCAAGTTCGGTTCAAAACATAGTTTAAAGTCTATTTAATTTGAAAATTGACTAAGTCCCTATGAAGTCTCAAGAAAAAGGCCAGGTCACTTAAGACTAAGGTAAAAGGAAAGGAAGGCAGGCATTTAGAAATGGCAAGAGGGTCAATTCACACAAATGAAAAAAAGCAAGTGGTAAGTGGCAGTTAACCTTTTCATGAACTTTTTTTCTGTGGGAAATGTCCATGAAATATAAAGGTAAAAGTGAAAGAATTTTCATGGACTTTTTGTCCATGGGAAAACATCTATAGACAAAAGTCTATGGAGTGTACAAAGTCTGTGAGACTTTCAAAATCCCGATGCAAAACATTAAGGCTCAAGATAGTCCATGAAACAAATGCAGACTGTGTCAGCAGTCCACGCAAGCCATCAAGGTAACAGGGGGAAGGGTACTCGCAAAGGATACGAGCAAGACATGAGGAGACTAAGGCAAAGCTGAAGGCCCGTTAGCAGTCTATGTAGATAACAAGGGACTTCTGGCCAAAGAACCAAAGGGGGATTTCAAGGGGCAAAGGGTGTTAAGGAATTAACAAAGGAAAGAGTACCCATGGGTGCTAAGAATTAGCAAGCGGCCAAAGGCCATCAAGGCAAAGCATGAGGACGTCCAAGGAGGATGTCAAGTTTGATATGAAGTGGCCATTGGTTTTAAAGGAAATAAGGGGAGCGCTAGCCAGAATGAGCCAAAATTGTAGCGACCTGCCAAGAAGGTTTGCCCTAGGGGCCAAGTAAGTAGATAAGACAAAAAAAGAAGAGATAAGCAGAAAGCATAGTTCCAACAGGCCTCTTCTAGAAGAATGACATCAACTATAGTATTTTTCCTCTTCCTAATGGGACGCGACATGTCCACTTCAAGAAAGGAATGCCATGAGCCTCTTGTTTTTTTCATATAAGTTTGCAAACTTGTTCATTTGTAACTTCTTCCACATTTTGTAAAGGGCACAACTCTACAAAATATCACCTGGATCAATACAAAATGCAGTTTTTTGCCTCCATTTGGATAGATATTTCTATGTATGTGTTAAATGTTTGCTTGTGTCCAGTCATTATCTTTTGATGCTCTCATAGGTTCAACACCAACAGACCTATTGTCTACAAGGTGCCATTGTTGCAGCTGACAAAAGAAAAGCAATATTTTGGAGTGAAGGAGCAAAATAAATTACTTCATAAGTGTGTGTTTCATAGCACCTTAGGTGATCTCTATTCTAGATTTTCCATTAAAGCCTCCCTGCTAGTTTCTTGCAGCTTGGTCTTTCTACCAAGTGTGTAGTGTATGTATGCATTTGTCTAATTCTGAGAGTGGATGTGTGAAGGTCAACCTTTATTTTGGTTCATCACCTCTTTTAGATTACGTAGTTTTTTTTCCATGCATCTCTCTCCCTTTTCATCCCCCCTTTATATTATATCTATACCTATTTTTTTCACTTGCTAGAACAAACAATGATACATCAAAGGGAGCTAGCCCTTATCTAGAGACTCTCCTCTCTAGCTTCACCATCCCACAGGTGAGAGAGGAGTTTCCATGTTGCGAGGAGAAGGCATGAGTTCAACCTTCTTGCCCTGGGTGCATTTTCTTGCGTCAACAGGTAGAGCCATGGTAACCATATTTAAGATAAGGATGTGACTATGATGGTTAATCACATCATTCTATGTTGTAATCAATTATCCTTAGAAGGAGAAGAGTAAAATGGGTGAAGCTAAAAATCTCATTAATCATGGGATGATCTTAAGTTAGACAAAAAGCTAGCTTGATACTTCTTTAACAATATAGCAAATGTAGATGTGAAGCATTAAGAGGCTCAGGTTCTATTTTTCCTTCAAGGGAGGATAAATGATAAGCTCTTGATCCATACTTATGGGTTATGATGTAGGGTTCAATCCAATTAAAAGAAAACTTGTCTCAGTTACTTTTCTCCATGTTGATCACATGTTGGGTTTCCTTTAGGATGAGCTATCTAATATTGAAGTCTTATGCTTTGAGGTGTTTGTCATAAGCACACTTCATTCATTCTTAATAGACACAAATATGATTAAGGGAAACTAGATAATGCTCATTGATTAACTCAAGTTGAGCCAAATGGTGCTAATGACAATCATCCTTAGAGATGAGCTCTTACAAAGACATGTTAAGGGATGTGATTTGGACTTCAAGAAGTAAGATTGCCTTTGCTCTGAAGACCAAAGAGAAAGGGGTAGCACCCATAAATCTTTGAATGCTAGTACGATAGGCCAATAAAGTAAAAGGGATGTACAAATGCCAATCCCAACCTACATCACTGACTACTTTGCTTAGCATTTTATTCATGATTTTGTTAGAGGCTTATACCTATCCATTTTCTTGCAGATAGTAAGGTGAGGAAAAACTTAGGTCAATGTTGAACACATCACACAGGCCCTAAACTTCCTTAGTTTTGAAATAGTTTCCATTTTTGAAGATAATTTTGTGAGGAACATCAAAGTGGGATATGATATGATAGTTGATAAATTTGATAATCTTCTCTACTTTGGCCTAGATAAGAGGAATAACTTCCACCCACTTAGTGAAATATTCAGTGACTATGATGATAGAGCTATGCTACTATGAGGAATAGGGGTTGATTTCCTGAATGAGATTAAGTCTCCATTGTCAAAAAGTCCAAAAGTCCTTAGATAGTTAGAGGCCATTGGCTAGTGCATGATGTAAGTCATTGATTTCTTTGTGTTTACTTTGGAGTAGTTATCATTGAAAAGATATTAATCTCTTTAGGTAATTGAGTATGTTTTGTATTAGTAGATGAAGTTTTTATTGATTCCATTGTTCATATCTAGTTCAAAGGCCTCTAAATTTTGTGACACATAGGAAAGTGGATTTATTTTTTATTACCCTTCCTTAGAGGATTAACCTAAGATGGTTTTATAGTTAGTTTTCTTTGGATAAACTTATCTTGTTTAAATGGATGTTCATATGGAATTCTAGGAAATGTGACAATCCTATTAGCATTAATTTATTTAATATACCCATACATTATGGAATGTATTGTACAAGGTTTAAGTATCCAAATTCAATCCAATAACATATCAAATATTCTCATATAAGGTATCACTTATTAAAATGGTAATCACATGTGATGGACTAAACTATAAAGGTAAGCCAATCTAACCAATAAGGTGTTGTGATGTCCCATGGAATGCCTTGAGTATTATGGTAAAAGATCATAAATCATCATGTGTATATCATAAATTCGTAAGTAGTGTCATGGTAAATATGTTTTCAGTAGTACAATTATTAATCATAACATTTCATATAGTTTATGTTCAAGGTATGCTTAAAGAAACTATGAATGAAAGATGGAGTCATCATCCAATTTTTCATTGTCAGAAGCTTTAATAAAATATCTCTGAACCATATGAGATATTTTGCATGTATATGTGACAATAATACCATATAATGGGTGTCCATAATATTATGGAGGATAATGCGAATTTTATACTATTTTTACTTTTAGATCTTTCATATAATGATATAATAAAGGATTGTTAAATATTTTATTATTATAGTAACTACCAAGTTGTGAACTTAAATATTTTGGAGGATAATAAAAGGTAATATTTTATTCATAAATGAGGTCTTGTATATTATCATTAATAGTATTAAATTTGTTCATATAATTCCTAGGGCCTAGGTGATAGTCATAATATGTATTAGCATCATATCCTATGGGTAGAATTCAACTCATATAAACCTCTATGGGAGAAGATAGAGATATGATATGACACTCCACAATATTTTTAAACGAATATTCTAGAGACACATATAATCCTGTAAATTATCTCTTAGGTGAATTGGATAAGATAAGTTGATTAGGTTGTTGTGACATTGTTTTAACCATTATGGTTGTTTCTTTTTTTATGTTTTGTAGGATTTAACTTTTATATTGGTTTGATATGAAACATGGTATTATGTTTAGTCAATGTGTTTTCTAGATACTTAAGCTTATTCAAATAATTACATTTTATTTCATGATATTAAATATTATGAGTAAGACCTCAATGGATTTAAACTTTTTGAAAATAATGGAATCATGTAATGGGTAAAGCAAGATTTTCTTGAAGATGTATTTAAGTTATTTATCTACCATTGGATTTTTTATTTTGGCCAACATTAGTTTGAATCTCAAAACCTATCCATTAATAGGTTCATTTGTGCTTTGTTTGATATTTAAAATTTGAACATATGACATATTTTTAGTGATTTTTAAAGATAAAAGTGTTATGAACTAATAAATTATAGGTTTGAATTATTTTACTAATTGGAATGGTAACCACAAAACAATTTTAAGGATACTCCTTGAGGCTCCTTGGAAATAATTTGGCCAAAATTTTATCATTGGAGGCATAATGAAGGCATGACGCATGGAAATATTGGATATGTTATTTATGATCACCCTTGACATCATACATTATGAACTTGGGTGTAAAAATACTAGTTTTGAAAGGTTGTAAATATATTTTAGGTTCATTAGGATTATACAAAAAATCTTGTGAATCAATAGCATAAGGTGATTTCATATAATTTTTATCAATATTTGTGACTTTATCTTACAAAACATTTATAGTTTATAAAAGATTTTTCACATTTTGATCAGTGAGGTTTGGTGTTTGATAAGTCACCAAATAATATGTACCTATGTTCTTATTTGAAATAACCTTTGAGACTAGTAATTGAATTAAAGTGTTAATAGTTCATGTTGTCACTCAATCTTGCACCATAAATAGGTTGTTTAATCCTTTTATAAATTGATTGAAACATTGTATTACCTCTACACCTATGGGTTACCTATAGAAAACATAAACCTCTAGTTTTAAGGGTTATCTCCCTTGATTAGTCTTTGATAGCTTATCACCTACACTATTTCTTTGTTTGGATAAAAAGGGATAAAAGGAACACAAAATTAACCTATTATAATGAGGTGATATACAATAATAATCTCCACTAAACTACCATATACTTGTACTATTAAATATAACTCATAATACTGATTTCAACATCCTATATTTAGCTAACATAAGTATTGTAGACATAGAGGTGATATGCAATGCACTTTTCAAGGTGAGTGAAAAAGAGGGTTGATGTAGACACTAATTATACTCCTTATAATTAGAGATATAAAAATACACTAAATACACTTCATATGACCTATTAAATGGAGAAATACTTGTGCCAAACATGAAATATTAAAGAGAACACAATGATAGATAGTTATCACTTGGCACTCCACTATGCACTACTTCAAATAATTAGACAAAAAGCTATGAAATTAAAACCAGATTGGAAATATTTATTTCAAAAGAAAATAAATTATTCAAACCAAAAATAATTCACAATACCAAGTGTGTATTCCTTTATAATGCAAAAATGTATTGTATATATAGAGCATAGAAGAGGAGAGAGAAAAAGTGAAGTTCAAGAGTCACAAGGCCAATTTTAAAGGCTTAAAATCTAGTTAAAACATGAGAGGAGTTATAAAATAATATATTAATCCCTCTCTAACAAGTTTTCATAACAAACATGACATCTTCCTTAATTTGGTGTAAAATCACTCCATGGATCCTCTTGAAACTTCTCTCATGATGGAGAGTTCACTTGATTGTTTAAAAATTATATATAAGTCTTTAACACATGTTGACTAAATTAGGAAGTTGGAAAGAAAATTGTGATAGTCATATATGCCTTTTCATCTGATGAACTCCCCTTTATCACTTACCATTCATTATATGTAGTCATTCATTGGCCTTGTAGGTCTGGTTCATACACTTGTCACTATGATGTGTAGTAGTTGTCCAAGGTGATTCATTGCAAGAATGTAGGACATTTGTTTAAAACCTTTTGGTACTCTACTCTATCGAATAGAACTAAAAATATTCAATATCACTCCTCTCACTATCACACTTAGGCAGTCACTTTGCCTTCTCACCTTGTCATTCAGACTACCTATAATTAATAGGATATCAAAAAGGATTCCATACATAAATGAGGTGATAATGGTATATGAATAGTTATAAAACATACCTAAACACCTCTTAATTAATTTAATTTTTTTCATTCCCTTTTGCACCTATAGAACAACTCAAATGCTTGAAGAAACCTAGATTTTAGCATGTTCATACACATAATGATATAGAAAAAATGGATGGTGATGATATTGAGAGAGTCCCAAAAAAATAAAAATCATCTTTTAGGTCAAATTACCCCTTTTGGATTCATTCCCATTCATTTATTATCCATCATTTTTATACAAGTGTTTTAAGAGGGTTTTAGGTCACTTGGATTTTTAACAATCATTTATCAAGCTTAGACATCTACAGTTTGGAACAATTCTGTGATGTCCCTTACTTAGGGGCTCCTTTTTCCCCTACAAAAGCTCTGAACAACTGTAATATCCCCTTCAACAGGAAATATAGAAACACATAAAGCTCTGAACAAGATATAATTTTGTAGAATAAATTCAAATAAACAATAATCCACAGTACACCTCTTAACTGCCAAATCACAAATCTTATTATTCATCTAGATGATTACAATAGATGTCCTCTGTCATGCATATACAGGCAAATTTGAATATAGTCTTAAAACCCTAATCTTCTGCAAACCTGGAAGTGAAACCTAAATTCTAGAAGGTCTCAGCTTTTCTATGTCGACACAAAGACCCTGTCATCGGTCGATATCTCATCGACGTCGGTCACTGTCGGTCAGCTTTCTACCGATTTCGGTCTTCAGTCGGCCGATGTCGGTCACTGGGATGCCAATGTCAGTCTCTGAGTTACCTGTGGCTCTGTCTAACCTAATACAGAACTATACGGACTTATATGGATCAGTATAGATTCTGTACAGAGGCAAGATAATACGTTGTAGCCTCTATGCTAGATACCAGATCTCAAGGAATATGAACCTAATACATCAAAGCTTAATCTAGACAATTACTGAAAGCAAAACCCAATGAAAATAAATACCTGAAATGCTATGATAACTTCTGTGTGAAGTTTTCTCTCAACCCTAAAATTCTGTGATAACTTTTGGATGAAGCTATCTCTCAAATTTGTACCTCTGTGATAACTTTTGGATGAAGCTATCTCTCAATTTGGCAATAAATCAACTGATATCTCATAGCCTCTAAATCACACACAATGAAGAGTTGACGTTCTCCACTGCAATGGAATCCTGGAACCCTTGGTTCAGTCTTCACAGAAGAATTTCTTCAATATCAATAATCAATAATCAATGCATAATTCCAACTCTCTTCCATGAGGAACTCTTATACCCTTCTAAAGGTGTGCTTGCTAAAATTAGATTTCCTCAAATTAGAACTTGGGGTTCTAAAATTAGAATTCCTCAAATTAGAACATGGGCTTCTTAAATTAGAATTTGGGTCTTAAAATTAGATCAATTAATTAATAATTAATAATTAATTAATATCTAATTTAAAATTAGACCAAATAATTAATTAATTAATATTTGATTAAATCAATCAGATATTAATATCTCCCTCAATACATGTCAGATCCTCAAACTATTTGAAGCTGGTGAACCAGGGAGTGATTTTGCACATGACCATATCAAAACAAGGGTGCTCCATTGTATGCCAAATATCCCTAAATAATAGGAACTCAGGCCCAATGTGTTTGAAATAACCTAAATGAGAGCCAACTATAGGAATTTTGTAAATCAAAACCAAGCCAATCTCCATCATGACCCTCTATCCATCCAATCAGCCTACGAAGGTTGCATAATAGGCTAATCATCAAGCCTATCAATGTCCATGAAAAAGGGGACATGAAAATCCACCCCTCTAAAAATTGCTTGTCCCCAAGCAATCTCAGAATAATGAACCACTCGATCCACCTAGATCCCAAATGTAATTATGCTCTGCACTGCTGTAAATCAATGCAAGTACCTGGAATATCATCAGAAGTAGAACAAAGGGAAACCCATAATCAAATTGGTGAATGCAACTCAACCAAACTCTAAGATCCCAACTACCATGGTCAAGAACACATGAGAACCAAACTCTCGAAGCATCATAACCCAAGTAGAATGGACAACTCAAACTACCAATTCCATCTGCACGAGATGGTACAAATCCATCCCATAATGGATGGTAAGAAACTGGAGCTGATCTACACTTGTGTGAAATTAGATCTTCTCTTTCTAGGTTAAAAGAAGAATAATGAGCATACCCCACCTCAAAATCCTTGTGAGGTAGCATAGTAGATAGGATCCCTATAATCTCCCCACCCAATCTGCTAATAGCACTAGTACCTTGGATGAGAACACCTTCTATCACCCTATGCGAATCCATATGAACACCTGCACTATCCAGTAAATAATCCATGAATGATTTTGTGCAGTAAAAATTATATGTGGAAGCATCAACATACTCCCCCACACACCACAACTGATCCCTTTGTAAAGGTGGCACAACCAACTCTACCACACTGTCATCTGTGATATCCCTTCGAATATCAAAATAAAAGCTCTAAATTGCTTATCTAAATTTTTGCAAAATATCTTCAAATAGATAAATAAATCATAGTATAAACTCTTATTTATTTGCTCATAAACTTACAATAGAGGTCCTCTGTCAAGTATACAATGAATACTGGAAGTACGGCCTTAATAGCCTAAATATTCCACAAACTGGGAAAGAAATATGAATCTGGTACGTCTCAGCCTGCTATGTAAAAAACATAGTCACCGACGTTGGTTGTACTGCCACCATTGGTCGAACTGTAGTCGTTAACTTGCTGATGTCGGTGATATGTCGACCGATGTCGATCTCTGTAGGTCTCTATTTGCTGATGTCGGTGACTGAACTATCTGTTGATGCGTATGGATTTTCACAGATCTGTATGAAAGTTGTATGGCCACTGATATCACACAACCTATATGCTTGATCTTGATCTGTAGAATTATGGGCTAATACAAAAGATCTATATCTAGATAATTCTTGAATCAAAACCCAAAATAATGAAATACCTGTAAACCCTTGTGATAGCTTCAATGTGAGAAGCATCAATCTGGGGACTCAACTCCACTGGTATCTCAAACTCATCAAAACCAAGTACTCCCAAATCCTGAACCAGTGTGTCAACCTCAACAACATGTTATTTAGATACAACTATAGGAATGTACTCACCAACAACACTCAATGTACTAACCTCTGAGTCTGGGGCCGGTGAAGACCATAAATGCTCTAACTCTATGGTCCTCTCAGCCAAATGAAATTGTGACTCCTCATAAGCCAACTACGTACTTTCAAGAATCTCAAAAGTAACCTCAAGCTGTTGGGTAAGCTCACTCACCCTATCTTCCTTGGCCAATAATGCATCATATGCTATGCTGCCCCACTCCATAAGATAATCTCTGTCAGCTTCCAACTGCATATAATCCTGTCTCAAAATCTGGATAGCCTCCCATAAAGAGTGAATCTCTGTCAAGGACAAATAACTGCATCCCTACTCAATGCTAGTAGGAAAACCCCATCCATAAATTGCTAACAACTGACGAGTAGCATTGAAATGCTTGCAAGCAGTAGCAATGTCTCGCTCACTAACTCTCAGCTGACTAGACACATGACGGTGCTGGCTAGATTGTCTCCTACAATCCTTCACTGATGCACGGTCTAAAAGAGTAGTCTCAAAATCACTGACCTTTGTAATACTACCATCCATACTCTGTGAATCAACTTCAAAGCTCATATCAACATATGAAGTGTCAACAACTGTAGCATCACTGTCTAACTCCTCCATACCGGAAGAAACTGCCGAAGAAACTAAGTCCTCAAAACTATCCACTGCATTCTCCTGGGTGTCATCTACAACAATTGGATCCTGGGACTCTATTACAATCTTTGCCATATTTGAGAGATCATCAACACTTAGTGTACTAACATTTGAGTACACCTCTGCACTCTGAGTGCAAACATCGAACTCATCCTCATCTAACTCTGAAGAGACTACTGCTGAAACTATCTCATCATCACAATCTCTAGCTCTCTCGTCCTCTGCAACTAACTGAGAGTCCAAATCCTCATGACTAAGGTTGACCACATGTCTCTCAGAATCTGAGCGAGCCACCTTCATTGCCTCTATGCCCTCCTTGATCTGTTGTAAGTCATCACAAGAAGAACCTGTTGTAACTCTTTTCTATCTCCTTATGTTTTGAAGATGTTGTCTCGCATTGGTAGCCACCAATCTAGCCTCCTTGGCCTTTTGTGACCACATATCACATAACTTTTGGGTCCTTTCCATATCCGTCCAAGTTTGATGTTCTTGATGTGAAGATGAAGGAGCAATATGATCATGCAAAGAATCCATACTCTTATTATCCATATCATTAGCATGCTCTATGCTGGTCTCCAATGTAGAAGTCTCGAGTGGAACTTCTTGCAAAGCTGATATAGACAACTCATTCCCCATGGCTCCCCTCATATCCTCTTGAGTCAAATCAACATGTCTAACAACTGGTGTAGAGCTACCCTCAACCCCTGTAGAGACCTCTTATTTCTCCTTCATTTTGTTTTGTGATGTGGACCTTTTACGAATGGACGCCATATACCATACTAATTTGTCTTCAAATGTAGGATCTGAAAGAGTTTCATTCATCCTCCTCTGGGTTTCAACCAACTGGTTCAAACTTTGTTTCAGCTTCTTCATATCCTTGTCCCACTATTTCTGAGTACTTGAAGTCATCATGATACTTTACTAATTCAATCTACCCAAACTACCCAACAAGATGGCAAGACATTAGCTCTAATACCACTATGATGTCCCTTACTTTGGGGCTCCTTTTTCCCCTACAAAAGCTCTGAACAACTGTAATATCCCCTTCAACAGGAAATATAGAAACACATAAAGCTCTGAACAAGATATAATTTTGCAGAATAAATTCAAATAAACAATAATCCACAGTACATCTCTTAATTGCCAAATCACAAATCTTATTATTCATCCAGATGATTACAATAGATGTCCTCTATCATGCATATATAGGCAAATTTGAATAGTCTTAAAACCCTAATCTTTTGCAAACCTGGAAGTGAAACCTAAATTTTGGAAGGTCTCAGCTTTTTTGTGTCGACACACAGACGTCGTCGTCAGTCGATATCTCACTGACATCAGTCACTGTCAGTCGGCTTTCTGCCGATGTCGGTCTTCAGTCAGCCGATGTCGGTCACTGGGATGCCGATGTTGGTCTCTGAGTTACCTGTGGCTCTGTCTGACCTAATATAGAACTGTACGGACTTGTATGGATCAGTACGGATTTCATACAGAGGCAAGATAATACGTTGCAGCCTCTATGCTGGATACCAAATCTCAAGGAATATGACCCTAATACATCAAAGCTTAATCTAGACAATTACTGAAAGCAAAACCCAATGAAAATAAATACCTGAAATGCTATGATAACTTCTGTGTGAATTTATCTCTCAATCTTGAAATTCTGTGATAACTTCTGGATGAAGCTATCTCTCAAATCTGTACCTCTGTGATAACTTCTGGATGAAGCTATCTCTTAATTTGGCAATAAATTAGCTGATATCTCACAGCCTCTAAATCACACACAATGAAGAGTTGACGTTCTCCACTACAATGGAATCCTAGAACCCTTGGTTAAGTCTTCACAAAAGAATTTCTTCAATATCAATAATAAATAATCAATGCATAATTCCAACTCTCTCCCATGAGGAACTCTTATACCCTTCCAAAGGTGTGCTTGCTAAAATTAGATTTCCTCAAATTAGAACTTGGGGTTCTAAAATTAGAATTCCTCAAATTAGAACTTGGGCTTCTTAAATTAGAATTTGGGTCTTAAAATTAGACCAATTAATTAATAATTAATAATTAATTAATATCTAATTTAAAATTAGACCAAATAATTAATTAATTAATAATTAATTAATATCTAATTTAAAATTAGACCAAATAATTAATATTTGATTAAATCAATCAAATATTAATATCTCCCTCAATACATGTCGGATCCTCGAACCGTCTGAAGCTGGTGAACCAGGGAGTGATTCTGCACATGACCATATCAAAATAAGGGTGCTCCACTATATGTCAAATATCCCTAAATAATAGGAGCTCAGGCCCAATGTGTCTGAAATAACCTGAATGAGAGCCAACTATAGGAATTCTGTAAATCAAAGCCAAGCCAATCTCCATCATGACCCTCTATCCATCCAATCAACCTACGAAGGTTGCATAATAGGCTCATAATCAAGCCTGTCAATGTCCATGAAAAAGGGGACATGACAAATTCCAAAAATTTTAAGTTCATGAACCTTCTCAAATAACTCCAAATTATTGGGGAACCATGTATACCATATTTATAGATATGAGCAAAGGAAAAGGACTCCTCAACTAGTTGTTTGCATTCTGGATAGGCCTAAGGAAGGATTAGGAAAAAATGATGACTTATATGTTGTTCCTTGATATTTAATGATTATTTTAAGTATTACACTCCCATATAAATTTTATAAAATTAATTTTAAAGCTCATATCACTTTATGAATCAAGATGGAGGCCATGAGGGTTTAGGCCTAGTAGACCTAGACTGTGCATCTACATATATGATGGCCTTTGAGTAGTTTTATTGGTTTTAGGTTTTATTTTATACTCCTTAAAATAAAATATATAAACCATAAAATAATTATTCTTGTCTCTTCCATTCATTCTTATACTCTCCATGTACCATACCTATAGGTTGTATTACTCATGGAGTGTCTCTAGTCTAAGATAAAATAGAGAACATATTCCATATAAGTATTACCAAAATGATACCATGGAAGTTTTTATTAGGTCATGATCATAATCTATATCAATTTTTATAACTTCATCATGCTCCAAGATATTTTAACACCTCAAATTCTATAGAGTAGCTTTTAGGTCTGTGTGTTGTGGTAATCCATAGATGGCTGACTATGAGATTAAAAATCCCAATCTAGTTCAACCTTTTCTATGTTTCCTCTAAAAAAATGTCACATGGAAATAATATCATCACTCTGAGGATGTATTCAATATTATTACCCTCATTATACATCTTCCCACTATCCAAACTGTATCGTCCTATAGCGTAAGTTACTCTATAGGTTAGAT
The DNA here is from genome assembly GCA_037957365.1 of Torreya grandis. Lineage (NCBI taxonomy): Eukaryota > Viridiplantae > Streptophyta > Pinopsida > Cupressales > Taxaceae > Torreya > Torreya grandis. Next base: position 2,736,781 of record JARHVA010001729.1, read on the forward strand.
TGTAGATGTACATTAAAGAAGTGAAGAGTTTCTTGAAGATGATTTTATATATATATATATATATGAGCATAATGTTACAAACATTCATATTCCTCTTGAGGTCACTAGGGAATATTTACACCTGAATAAAATTATCTCATGCCTTAGAACCATGCATCATTCTCTATTCACCAATGCACTATGTACCATTTACAAGTTACATCTTCATTATTGGTCTGATGGAACTATAGTCATTAAGTGTCTCATTTAAGATCTTGATTTAGTTTAAATCCATCAAACCATAAGTCTTTTTTGAATCAATAACCACTTCATGCATCAATATGTTATCTTTAGGGTTAGGCTACTAGCATGAAATCATTAGGCTTACTTATACCTCACCAATCTTCACCACAAGATGACACTTTTTGAGGTAATAACTTATTTTAGAGAAACTAAGGTAAGTGTTCCCAACTTAAACTTATCTAACTTTGTAGACTACACTTAGGTTTGGCAGTAGACAATTGCTTCACTATTTTCAATATAATGATCTTCCCTACGCTCTCAAACTTACTTAAAGGTTTCAATTAGATCCAAACATATCCAAAGTTCTTAAAACACTACTCTACCTCCTTTTGTATTGGTTTTAGACCATTATTTGAGACTTCCCATAAGTGATTGTATCATGGTTACTTGAACATGATTGTGTCTTAAAACTCACTTACATCCATGATTCTCTTAAGCATAGACCTTCAATGAAGAATATGATCAACCATGCTCTATGATTTTAAAACAAATGTGTACCATTCTTGATCTAAAGTCAGACATAGGAAGATAAGATCTATAACTATGAAAATGATTCTTTATAGACCAATAGTTCTCATTGTTAGCACAAAGAGGGTTATCGTGCCTATGCATTCATATCTACATCTTAAATTTTATTTAAAATCTTAATGAGAAGGATATTCATATTATACAAGTACAAATATATGATTTGGAATCATCAAACCAATGCAAATAGATAATAAAATTAGGGTGGTGGGGATGTGTAGGTAGTTTAGAGTCACTAACATTATTAGTGATATTTCATGAATTAGAGACCACCATTCTTGTAACTATGACCATGAAATAAGATTACACAAATATTAGTTCCATATATTAAGTGCATTCCATTTAACTCTGCTTACCCTATTCATACTAAAAGAAACATGTTTGACTTCTTTAGCTTGAGAGAGAGAGAGAGAGAGAGAGAGAGAGAGAGAGAGAGAGAGAGAGAGAGAGAGAGAGAGAGAGAGAGAGAGAGAGAGAGAGAGAGAGAGAGAGAGATTGGTTTTCACCATTTCTAGATCTTTCAAATCCACTTAAGCTTAGATATGACCTATGGGGATCTCAAGAGACTTCCCTAAAGCCTTCACACATACTAGAACTATAATCAATATATACAAGTAACTAAAACTAGCCTTATTTTTAGTTGATCTATTTCTCTATATGTTTAATCTACATCATATTATTTTAAAAATAGTTCTTATAAAAAATTTGACCTATGGGACATTATATTTCACTTCTACACATTTTTCCTTCATTTTAAATGCTAGAACGACCCAAAAGGTGACATAAAATGACTTGAAAAAAACTATACAAATGTGACAAGGATAAAAACATATTATTTGACCTCATTAATTACCATGGTGGACATTTTAACCTAGGAGACATTATGCAAGTTCAAATTAGTAGTGGGGTTAACTTAATTTGACTTAGGGGTAAAATTAGTCAACATTTTGGAGATCACCTAGTGGTATCATGCTTTCTCTAATAAGGACTAGTTTTTTTATCTTATCCTTGGGAAATATAGTCACCTATACATTGTACTTGACACTAAAATGCCTCTATAAGGACACCAAACCACACCAAACACAATATAAAACAAACATAAAAATCAAAACACAATACACACACTTCTAATCTCATGAACACTTAGGAAGAATACTCACACCACATCAAGCAAAAAACACCTATCCTAATATTTACAAAAACTCAAACACTTAATGTGAAGAAAAAACTCATCATTACTTCAAGTAGGATTAAAGACAATGCTTCTTGCATCACTATTGATCGCTGAAATTAATCCATCATATGAGGCACTCTTATCAATGAACACTTGTTTATAGAGATAGTCAAATGACTTAACATATTTAGAGATTTTTTTAGTAGTTAGTTTGTCTTTTTAAACTCTCATGAACACTCCAACTAGATTTCCAGGAGGCTTGTTTGAGCTTACAGCCTCCTTGACCTTTGTCATGTCCACTTGGAACTCGTCAATTTGATCATTGGAAGTCATGAAAGATGTCTCAACTTCACCTTCTTATATGACATTATGTACTTTATGTATAGGACCATCAATCTTGTATTCTTTCTACTCCAACATGTCTAAAATTAGTTCAACCTCAGACTAAGGTTTGGACTATTCTTCAACCACACACATTTTTTTTGGGGCTTCATTACACTCCTTCATGACTGTAGCCTTATTGAAAGTAGTTTTAAACTCATTATAATGATCAATAGGAGAATTTCATTCATGTTTATAAGGCTCATAAATAAACTTAATATCAGGTTCAAGCTTCTTAAGAAGGGGAGTTGGCTTACTCATTTATTCAAAATTTTGAACTATGGCATGAACGTACTGCTATAGATCATCTTCTTCTTCATGGTTGTTACATTCGTGGACTCCTCCATATTTGTAAAACATAATGGAATTATATTCCTTATTATCTTAATCTACCATAATTTTAATATCATCATCATCATCATCATCATGCATATGAATAAGGCAATTTCCCTCAATATCTTGTTGCAAAGAATTATAAAGGCTTATCTCAAAATGTTCATCACCTTCATCATGAATGATGTATGTGCCAAGGTTTGTCTCTTCAATTAAATTATATGGATCATCTACATAATTTTCATAACCATAATCATATACTCATATATAATAGATACCTTCAAGTTTGGAATATGCTCCATCATCCATATCATACTCTTCTTGATCATTGTTACTATAATTTAGATTAGAACTTGCCTCTACATATGGCTCAATGTAAAACTTGGTCAATGGTTGTGTTCTAATAGTCACCTTTTCTCCGTACCATATTTTAAAGGTTAATAAGGTCCAATCATCTGATATATATCCTCTTATATTGGTAATGAAGTCCCTTGATAAGCAAATAGAAAAGTGAGTAGGAAGATCTACCAACACTATATCTTGAAGGATTGGAAAGCTTGGATAGTCATGCAAGAAAAATCTCAAAATTTTGTTAATTATTACTAACTTAGATATTTTACAATAAATTTTAAACACTCCCTTGATATATATCCTATTTGAATCCCAACTTTTTTGCCAAAAGCTTAGGAATAACTGAGGTACTTGCCCAACTATCCACAATGCAATTATGGACTAGTTTGTCTCCCACAATGAGAGTGAGGTAGAAAGGTGGGGGATTTTAGATTTGGTCAAAGGTTAAATTATGTGAGTAAGATAATTAGTGAGGGATACACCACCATTTATTTATGGTTAATTATTGATATGGATTTTAGATAACTACTCTTGAAGTAGTTCCTTTTGACTGGGCATATGGAGTACTTCCTAAAGAGAGAGACTAGTCTTAGCATTATTCAAGGAATCAATGATATTAAAAGAATGAAAAATCACCTTATATTATATCCTTGAAGTAAAAATATCTCCTTTAGTTTGAGTCAATGGATTACTTTGAGTCACCCTCCCCACATTTTGATTTTGAAGAGGTTCAGGAGTTATAGAGGCTACCAAAGTTACATTCACACCTTGTGGCCTTAAAGAAGGATTATATGAACTTGTTTCAACACCATGAACATATAGGAAATATTTCCTCTTTGATATTTTATTGGATGAAACCAAGGTACCTTTTTTTATGAAAAATGTATTTCCACCTTAAATTTTGCAAGGCTCACTCCTTGAGGCTATCATCCTCAATTTGCTTCTTCTTGAATGAAGTTATCATCATCTAATGTCAATTGAGGATTAGGTCCTCTTTGAGATAATAAATATTTACGTTAACCTTAATTGGCATTCATATACTATCCTTGAGGCTTTCGTTCTTTTCCTTGAACCAAGTTACTATGGACTACAACCATGGCACTTATGTTGGGAGTAGACATTGGATTATAGGCATTGGGTGGACTACTAAATTTAGGCTAACCTTGTCCCCTCCCTTGAAAATACTATTGAGATGCGAACTTAATTTTTTATGGGGGATATGAGTAGTGGTTTTCTTGATCTCCATATTTTATATTTATTTTCCTAAATTAAGCTTATAATTCCTTAGATCTTGCCTCCCAATCAATGGTATCTTATGACTTATTTGGGTAGATCTAGACTTTCTATTTAAACTTGGAATTAGAGCAAGACTTTGAGAATTATAAGACATGTTAGGAAAAATAGGAATATATATTTTTAGAGGGAGTTTACTATCTTGTATTAAACCATTCTCACCTTTAATGGCTATGTTATAGGTTTCAAGCAAACTGTACCCAACCATAGTGTAACATGATAAATATGTCAGTCTTAATATCTTTTAGTCATGTTAGGAAAATAAAACTTGCAAGGGGCATCATGGGAGGTAGAAATATATACCATATTCTTTGAAATATCTCATTGAATTCATGCATATTTTCTTTAGGACCTTTTTGAATCACATTCAGCTAATGAATGAGTGATGTATGATCACTCTTATCTTCAAACTTTTATAGTTAACAACTCCCCAAAATCATCCCAAGTAGTGATACATCCTCCTGACAATGTCCTATACCAATTAGGGGCCTTTCCTCCAAGAGACATGGCAAGTAATTTTAATACAATTTTAAATTCATTGACATTATATAAATTATAGAATATTGAAATGCCCTTAATATGTTCACTTGGGTTGATAGGACCTTCCCCATTGAAAGTGGGAACACTCTTGGTGTCATTATGCGAGATATCATCATAGGCATTGATATGTCTATAATTTTTAGTATTAAAGGTTGGGAAATCATGTTTCCTAGCCATGTTTTCCTCAAATTCCTCTTCACTCTCTTACTCTTCTTGAATTTCAAAGTCATCTTATTCTTCAAATGTTAAGATAAGCTGAGGATGTTGAACTTCAAGTGGAAGTTTCAGTTGAGGGAATGGATTTATAGGATTATTTCCTCTAATAATGGTTAACCCAATAAGGACCATGAATTATGAAAAAAATTAATGGTAAAAATTGGTCTACAACTATATATTACCTTCAATGGAGTTTATAAATGCTAAGTAGAACACACATATACAACTATGACGTTGTTAAGACTAGCATTCACCTTGACCATATATGCTTGAGACAATAGTTCCAATAAGAATGAAAAAACTATTATCACTCAATATTTCACCCTAGAGAGGTTCTTTAATCCTTCTCCAAAATTATTGAAAAATTGGATTACCTATAGGACTATGGGTTGCCTTTAGCAAAGGTAAACCTCTGGGTTTAAGGGCTAATTCCTTAGATTATTCTTTTATATATTATCACCTATACTAATTTATTTTTTGGATAAGAATGGATATAAATAATATGAAATTAACCTATTATAATTAGGTGATACAGCATATTTATCTCCACTAGAATGCCATACACTTATACTATGAAAGATGACTCTCATTATTAATTTCAACATCCTAGATTTCTCTAACATAAGTGTTTCAAATATGGAGGTGATATGCATTTCAATTATCATGGTGAGTAAAAAATAGGTCATATTTTATATACTAATGATACTCTTTATATTTATATATAGACAAAGACACTAACTACACTTCATATGACCTATTAGAAGGAGAAATACTTACACCAAACACAAAAAATTAATGAGAACACAAGGATAGATATTTATCACTTATTATTCCACTATCAACTACTTCACACACTTAGACAAGAAGATATGAACTAAAAACCATATTGTAAATATTTATTTCAAAGGAAAATATAGTATTCGAACTAGTAAGTATTCACCATACCAGGTGTGGATCCCTTTACAATGCCAAAATGGCTTGCATATATAGAGCATAAAAGAGGAGAGAAAAAAAGTGAAGTTTCAGAGTTACAAGGCCAAGTTTTAAGGATTTAAATTTAGTTACAACATGAGATAAGGATTTATAAAACTATCTATGAATCCAAAGCTTGACATCTTCCTCAAGTTGCCATAGAGGCACTCCATGGTTCCTATTGAAATTGCCCTCATGTTGGAGAGTTCACTTGATTGTTTGAAATTTATATAGAATTTTTTGACATATGTTCTATGACTTCAAAATTTGGAAACAAAATGGTTATATTAATATACACATTTCTAACTGATGAAATCCCCTTTAACACTTGTCATTAACATTTTACATTCATTCATTAGCCTTATAGACCTTATTCATACACTTATCACTATGATGTCTTTTATTTTTCCATGGAGATACATTGAAGTAATGTAGGAAAACATATAAAAACCTCTTGGTCCTATAATATATAAGATAGACCTCAAAAGATTCAATGTCACTCTTCTCACTATCACAATTAGGTAGTCACTTTTCCTTCTCACTATGTCATTCAAATTTCTTGTAATGAATAGTCTAACAAAGGGGTTTCCATATTTACGTAAGGTAATAATGGTATATGAAGAGTTATAAAACATCCATACACACCTCTTACAATGAATTTCATTTATTCATTCCCTTTTTCACCTATAGAACAACTTAAATCATATAAAAACCCTAGGTTTTGGCCGATTCATACAAGTTATGATATGGAACAACTTGATGGTGAGGAGCCTAGGAGTGTCCCGAACAAGTAAAAATATCTTTTAGGTCAAATTAGCACTTATAAATGTATTCAAATTATAAATGTTTTATGTGGATTTTAAGTCATTTATATTATTAGCGATGACTCATAAAGGTTAGATGTCTAAATTTTGAACCAATTCCACAAAATTTGAGTTCATGACCATACTCAACTACATTCAACTTCTTGATTTTCCATGCATACCATTCATAAAGATATGATCAAAGGAAAATGACTCCTCAACTAGTTTCTTACATTTTGAATAGGTTTGAGGAAGGATTAGGCCAAAATGACCACTTATGTGTTGTTCCTTGCCAATAAATAAATATTATTAGTCCTATACTCCCGTATAAACATTTCCAAATGAGGTTTAGGCCTAGTTTTAGGCCTAACATACCTTTACTTTGCATCTTCATATATGACTACCTTTGAGTAGTTTTAGTGGATATATGTGTTATTATTCACTCTTTATCATTTAAATCAACTATATAAACCATATAAAAATGATTAATGTCCATGCCCTTCATCCTTATACTCTCCATGTGCCATATCTATAGGTTATATTACTCAAGGAGTGTTTGGTCTAAGATAAAATAAAGAGAATATCCCCTATTAGAAATACCAAAATGAGACCATAGAGGACTTTCTTAGATCATGATCATGTTGTGTATCAAGATTCATAATTTTATCATGCTCCAAGATCCTTTAACACCTCAAATTCTTTAGACTAGATTTTAAGACCACGTATTGTGGTAATCTGTAGATGATTGAGTATGAGATTTAAAATCCCAATATAGTTAAACCTTGTATATATTTAATATACCCATGAAGGTCACATGGAAATTATATAATTGATATGAGGATTTATTCAACATGATTATCCTCCTTATACCTCTTCCTACCTTCCAAATTGTACCTTCCTATAGCCTTGGTTAGTTTGTAGGTTAGATTGTTTATGTGAATTAAAGAAGTGAAGAGTTTATGAATAGTGATTATATATGTTCTATAATTATGTTACACATCTTAATATTCCTCTTGAGGTCACTAGGGAATATTTACATTTGAATGAACTTATATGATGCCTTGGAATCATTCATCATTTTCTATTTACCAACGCACTATCTACCATTTGGAAGTTACAAGTTCATTTTTGGTCTAATGGCATTATAGTCACTGAATATCTCCTTTAGGATCTAAAATTATTTAAAATCCATCCAACCATAAGTCTATTTTGACTTAGTAACCCCTTCATGCATCAAGATGTTATCGCTAGGCTTAGGCTACTACCATGAAACCATTAGGCTTACTCAGACTTCACTAATTTTCACCACAAGATTATACTTGTTGAGGTAGAAACTTATTTCATATAAACTAAGGTAAATGTTCCGATTTACAATATCTCCATCTTTGTATCTTATACTTAGGTTTGGTAGTAGATAATGGATTCACTATTTTGAATACAATGATCTTCCCTATGCTCTCAAACATGATTAAAGGTTTTAATTCAATTCAAACATCTTGAATGTCCTTTCAAAACTACTATGCCTCATTTTGTATTGGTTTCAAATCATTTTTTGAGACTCCTTATAAGTAACTATATCATGGTTACTTGATTGTGCTTGTGTCTTAGAGCTCACCTCCATCCATGATCCTCTTAAACATAGAACTTAAATGAATACTATGATCAATCATGCTCTATGAGTTAGAAAACAAGTGTATACCATTCTTAGTTTGAAGTTATCCACAAGAAGATAAACTTTGTAACTATGAAAATAATTCTCTGTAAACCAATAATGCTCATTTTTATCATAAAGAGGGTAATATTGCCTATGCCTTCATATCCACACATTGAAATTAGTTTAAAATACACAGGATAAGGATATTAATATTCTTCAAGTACACATATATCACTTAGAAACATCAAACCAATGTAAACATAAAATAAAATTGAGGTGTTGGGGATGTGGAGGTGGTTTGGAATCACTAACATTCTTAGTGATTATTCATGAAGCAAAAAACCATCATTCTTAGAACCATGGCCATGAAATGAGGGTATATAAAGACTAATTTCATATAACAAGTGACTTCCCTTCAACTCTACTTACCATGTCTATATTGAAGTAAAATTATTTAACTTTTTTGACTTACTCAAGGAAGCAATGAGAGAGATACCAATTTTCACCATCTTGGAGATGTCAAAGCTCCTTGAGCCTAGATATGACCTATGGGGATCTCGAGATACCTATATGAATCCTTTAAATGTGATAAAATTGTTTTGAATTTATATAACTAACTGAAACTAACATTATTTTCAGATGATCTCTTTATTCATATGTTAAACCTTGATCACGTTAGTTTAAAAATAGTTCCTCTAACATTCTCTAACCTTGGGGACATTATATTTCACTTTTACACATTTGTCCTTAGTTGGAAACCATACATCTCTATAAAATGACCCAAAAGGTGACATAAAATGACTTGAGACAAACTATACAAATATGATAAGGATAAAAACATATTATTTGACCTCATTAATGAACATGGTGTACAGTTTAAGCTAGAAAACCCTATGGAAGTTTAAACTTGTAGGTGGGTTGACTTTATTTGACCTAAGGGTAATATTGGTCAATAGTTCCCATGGAAGATGTCTCAATAATAGTATTTTTCTGGGAAGAATGGTGTAAACACATAACTCATGCCACCATTATATGTAGGAATCAATGAGGTGCTCAATGAGAGGATCATTATTATGAAATATATTATAATACAACCTAAGGATTCACCATCACTAGGTGTGGATTCCTTAGCCTTAGGTCATCTCTTATAACACATAAAAATACATCCACTAAGGTTTTGTTGTTATTGAGATGATTGACTAGTTACTCCTTATCTTCCATTTGAAAACAATTTTTGTGATTAAAATTTTCAATTGATTATAAATGAAAATTTATAATTTTATAAATTAATTTACAACAATAAAAAATTAGAGAACAAAGGTTTGAAGGCCAAATATTGAGTTCAACAAATGTTTAATCATAATTTTAGAAAGTAGATGGATAGGGTTAATAATATAAATAGTTCAAGGACAAGAGTGATAAAGTAATATATATCAAGACAATTAATATAAAACTCAAATGGATAATATTCTTAATTTGTAAAACTAAGTTTGCTAAAAACAGTAATATATAACTATTTAAATATATTTTAATTTAATTATCAACTATGGTACTTCTCTAAGTTACTTCATGTAGGTTGATATAGACTTCAAACAAGTGTAAAGTAAGTAGAATTAGTAATATGTATTAATCATTATATTCTATAAATTAAATTTCTATGGTCATATATACTACCACTATATCTAGACACTATACTTGATGTTAATATATAACTATGATGCAAGTGTTTATTACATAATAATGATTGAATCTACATGTGACCAATTCATTTTCTTAAGTTGTTTTATCACAATTATACTAATATTTTTTTATATGGGATATAGGTTGTTACTCTTTATTGATTAAACAAACCATATTTCTTCACCCTTATTCACCCCAGTAATGAGTTTATTGAAAAGTGGGTTAGTGGGTTCATGGTGTCATGATACTCCAAAGAAACTTATATAAATTGGAATTGTCTACATATATATTACTACAAAGAGGGCATCAGAATTATGTAGTTATCACCTATATATGGGAAAGTGTTTTCCAAAGGGTGAAATATATTATATGAATATACATGTAGTGATCTAGCCTATAATTTGACAAATATCACTCATGGGTTATTATTTGAATTCTTTAAACCTATAATGTGACTCCAAATATGATTGATATTAAAATATGGAAGAATAGATTACTTGTGTAATTGATTGAATTATTTTTAGTAGGTGTTTTATTGGTTTTTATGGATGATGAATGAGAAGGCTTAAACTTGTATTTATACCACACTTTTTTATAATATCTAATGGTAGGGTTAAATAATAGAAATAGGTTGAAAAATAGGTTTTAGATCATTTAAAATTTGGATTAATTTTAAAAATTAGACACTTTATAAGATTCTAGACACTGTCATTGGAAGTGGTGTCTCTTTGTGGTCAATAGTGTCCAAAAGGCTAAAAAATAAGTATATATAAAAAATTGATAGTGAAGGATGTTTATCAAGTTTTAAGTTGTATATGTAGTATAAATAATTGGTTCATTATACAGATATGTATTGGACTAAGAGATAAGTATTTATATTAAGTGTTATGGCAAATACTAGTCTTTTGGTAGAAGGAAGGTCTAGAGGGTAGATCCCCAATTAATATTTGTAAAATGTGCAAGAATGAATTTCTATAAATATTAAATTTTAATATCCATAATTAGTGATATATATGAGATATAATTATACATATTTTTTAAATCTATATGGGATTTTTAAGGTATCTTCTCATAGCACTTTCATGTGAAATGTATAGGATAACCAATGAAAATGTTTTGAATTTTTTAAAATGAGTGCTTATTCTTGTGGAAAGAGTCTATGAGGTTCAAATTAATATATAATAATGGAATAGTTTAATTAATATGAATAATTCATCTACAAGATAATAATATCGATCTAATGATCTATATCTAGTTTGAATTTGGTTTGGAATAGGTTTGACATAGACTAAGGAGTTCTTATAGGTGACTAATAGAAAATTGAGAAGGTCAGACCCATAGAAAGTATATGAATGCAAGAGAAAGGATAATAAGATCCATATTTTTATCATAGGTCATGTAAGGTGAATGTAAGTCAATAGTGAAATTTTAATGTATCTAATACTAAATTTTATTGTCTTCAAGCCTATGCTTTAATTTCATAATTTGAACATATGAAACATTCTCACTAATGTTGATTGAAAAGTGTGATAAGAATTCATTGGACAAAGGACTGAAGGAATGGAATGATTTAAATGTTAGGTTGGTTTAACTTTTTAAGGTTTATAGAGTTTAATCCCTAGGTTTTTAAAGGGTTGAGTATAATAAATTAGGGTAGAAATATGTAATAAATACAATCACTAATTTGTAAAAAAAAATTGACTTAGTTTGACCTTTATAAAAATATCAATAAATAATGTAAAGATGTAATTATCTAAAAATTGAATGAAATAGAAGTTATGAAGACTAAAAATTGAGATAGAAGCTAATATAAGTGTCATAGACAAGATCCAGGTTTTAAAACCCTTATTAGATAGTAGTTCCCTAATTATATAGGAGTATCATGTGGCACTAGAGTCCATATTTTGGTAGTAGTGTCCTATGTATAGAATTGTTCTGAGATTTTGGGTACACATGTGTCTAGGTATTCCAAGCCTATTCTTATGCACATGAGTTGTAGATGTTGGTATATGACCCATTTTGATTGATTTTAGGTGAAAAACCTAAACCTCCATGTTGTTAGGGCATCGTATTGGCATAATTAGTAAAGTGTGTTGTTAGCGGGGTAGGTTAGACATCCTCAACACCTCTTTGTGATGAGATTTGCTTACATATCAATACCTTAAAAAGGGTTGAAGCCTAGTGTAGTTATCCCCACCTATGTGTTGGTACAAGTCAAAGTGAAGCTAGTATAAATGTTGGCTTGAGTGATTTGAATGTGATTTAGACTGTAAATAGAAGTTAAATATGCTCATGAATGTTGTACATGGTTGTATGTAGAAGTAAGGTAGAATAAGGATTGATAACCTTGATTATTCACAACTTGTTCTAAATTTATTTGTGTAATTTGTATATAATTTCAATATAGTGTTTATGAGGATAAGATACATGTAAATATATTATTCTATTAATTATGTGGGTCTTAAAGGAGGTCTCAACTAACACTAATTGGTCTTTTACTTGAAAATATTTCCATTGGTAGCAAAATGAGGGAAACAAACAATATCACCAGAATTGGGATATTAGTGCCATGGGATGATACTATCATTGTTATGGTGCTAGTGTCCAAGTGGCATAAATTAAGTCACTAAGGTGTCAAAGTGATGGCTTGATATTAATTTTGGGATTTTTAGGGATGCTTATGGTCTAGAGAAGGTTAGATAAGTGTTTAAATAGGTCATAAGATAGGTCTCGGGCTAAGCTAGGGATGGGTGGTATCAAGTATCACTCTTATCACTCAAGTGTCATTTTCAGATGATTACATTTTACCCATCATTATTATAAAAATTCAATAAAGCAAAATAACTAGGATAAAATAAAAATAATTTTACCTAGACTTACCCAAGAGGTGAAGATTGTGAATCTAGATCTGAGTATGTGAAGTAGGCTCCATTACATATCCTATAAAAAAGTTACATAGATCATTAAATAATTATGATATATCAAAATTAAAGACAAAATTGATTAAAAATATAAGGGATATTAAAGGAATAAATATACCTCATTGGGCATACAAACCAATGCATAAACCTAGTAACATGTGTGTGCACGTGTATATAGTGATCAATTAGTGAATAACTTGGATTGAGGTAATGGATTTATTAATACCCATGTCTGGGTGGTTTATTAAATCATTGGTTTTGAATTCATCATTTCCCACCCCTATTTTGTGGATCATGACATATGAATAGCTTGGATTGGACTGATGGTGTGTCTAACCCTATTATGTACATGGATCAAGAACCCAATTAGACTATGACTCCATCATATCCTAACCACGTGTAGTATATGTATATAAAATTGAAAATTCATGATGTAATTGGAGATGTGTAACTTATGTATATCAGCTATGCATCCACTTAGGAATATTAGGCAACTCTGGGCCACTCAAGAATTCCAACCAATGTAGATGGAGTAAGGGATGAATCTAGTGCATAATCTAGAACATGGTGTTTGATGTGTATAACCTAAAGAATTAAATGGATTTTATCATTTAATTTGACCAACTGGTGTATAAGTGATCATAAATAAATAATGTGCCATGAAAATGACCCCAAATTTGATATCTGAGTATATGAATTCTAGATTAAGTTGTAATAATTTATATCATAACATCTAAACAAAAATGGGAATGATCATGCCATGTGTGATGTCTCTAATATGAGCTGATCCAGGGGATTATTACCAAAATTTTTATCAATTATTTTTAATATTATAATTAATTATTTATTATTATGAATGCAAGTGTGGCATTATCTGGCCAATAATGCCACACCTCCACTATAACATTTATAATTAGTTTTGAAAATTTTCTATCAATTTATATGTATTTTTTAATTAAGATATTTTAAATTACATATTATTTTCATTTTATCATAAATATTTACCACTCTTATTATTAAAAACTACATGCATATAAATCTTTATTAATACATTTTCATGTGGACACATGCCATTACAATGGCATGGACTTTTATTTTAATGCCAAAGTTAAAATGCAAGAGTTACCAAAGAAATAAGGTATTTTCCTTTGCCTATAATTTTATATGTCATAGTGGTATTAATAATATGTAATTAGACTATCTATTGGTTGTAACACATTTTACATGTTAAAACCATGAGTTATCTAAAGAAAGGCATGACAATTCTATGTTAGTGCTACATGTTTATTCCACCAAAAACATAGCATTGAATTATTGGAATGAGCAGATGTTATTTAACCACATATGTTGCGGTAATATTATGGTAAAATATATGTGGTATATATGGCATTAAAATAGTGGATTATATTGAATTTTCTACCAAACTAATAATCCTGGCATCAAAACAAGAGCAACATATATGCATTAGAAGATGGTTACAACATGGTTGGGTACTCAACCCTATGTCATCAATACATATCTTATTATGGTGTGGCTATTATTAGCATATAAAATTGGTTATTTGGTAATGTGTGGACTCTATATATGATGCTAGCTAATAAAGGATAATTTCTAGGAATAATGAGTTAGGAATCTAAAAATAAGGATATTTTCAAAAACACCACATAATATTTATAAACCCTCTAAAAATGCTTCATATATATATATATATATATATACACATGTGGTTTTATAGGGACAAGGTGTATTTTAGTAGAGAATTAGTGGATTTGCACATAGGAAATTTGTAGATAGAAAATATCTAAGTTACAGAGGTAGCAAGAACCTCTAGTAAAATTATAAAGTTTTTTTTTGTGTTTCACAAACATATATCTAATAAGGAAGTGCATGATTCTTACTTAGAGATATTTTTAAATTATTCTTGGTGATTTTTTTAACAAAAACAAAACACTCATATAGTGGACCCGAGGACATAGCCATTTTGTGAACCCCATAAACAAATCTTCTATGTCATTTTTTTAATTTCCTCTCTATTATCAAAACTATTTTCAATTTCCTTTATTAAATAACAAAAGTTTTCTAAATTAGTTTTTAAGATTTATTAAAAATGGAAATTATAAATTAAGTATTTCAATTTATTTCAATGTAAATAGATTGTAGAAGGTTTTATAACTTGGATTTCCAAATCAATTTGGTATCAAAGCCTATGATCAAGGCCATTTAACACATTGTCTGAAAAATGAAAAAATATTGTATGTTAACTAAGTCTCGATCAAGATGTGGTGAAGGAAAAAATTTAGAGTTTGATCTTGAAATTGGTGTAAGATGTGAAAACTAGTAGTCAAGTATGTGAGCAAATATGTCTAAGGTAAAATTTTAGTGTGTTTTCCTTAGAATGAAGAACATGATTAAGGAAATGTATGAGGAACATATAAAAGAGAAATCAAAGGAAGATAAATATAAAGGAAAATAAATTACTCTTTCACCTTCAAAAAAATCCTCCTCTTTTATAGATGGTAAAACTATCCCGCACTTGAAATTGGATGTTAATTTTGATTTTCCAATTTATAATGGTGAGCTCAATGTAGAAAAAATAGATAACTAGGTCAAGCAGATTAATATATATTACAAGATTTAAAATATCCTTAGTGAGAAATCCAAGATTAAGTTGGCTACTCTCTGTATGAGTGGCAAAACACTCATCTGGTGGGAGAGTAGGATTCAAGAGGATCTCAATTAACATGGTAAGATAATCTCCTCCTAGAATAATTTTTTTATAAACTAAGAAAACAATTTTATCTTTTGGGTTATATGCAACAAGATACTATGTATTATAAGACTTTAGGAGAGAAAAAAGGTTAGAGTGTGTATGATTATACTCAAGAGTTTAGAAAGAATCCATTAATGTTATGTATTCCTCTGTATATTATAGAAACATTGTTCAAGTATATTTCAGGTCTGCATAACTATTTGAGAAATATTATTATCATGTTTAATCCTTCTAACCTTGATGAAGTGTTTGTGAAAGATACCCATATGGAATACAGGGGTAAGATGTCCAAGGAAGGATATGTAAATAAATCTCATAATCTAGTTGAAAACAAAGATAAAGGTAAAGGAAAGGGTAAGGGTAAGTCTACTTACATTGTTAAGAAAGAGGAAGGAAAACCTTTCTATAATCATTGATAGAAGAATCATGATGAGGTTACATTTTTTACACTCCATCAAAAAATCAACCCAAAGAGGTTCTAAAACAAAAAATAAAATAAGGCTAATGCTATGATCTAATAGGACCTAAGATTAGATTCTAGTGATGAAACAAAAGTGACTTCCATGGATCTGCAAGGTTCAACTTCTTCCTCTTATAACCTTAAACCTTTTGTTATTGATTCATCTTATAAAAATAAATCTAAAAATAATGAAAGAAAAATAAATGAGCTTTTCCACATAAGAGTCATATCAAAGCATACTAAAATAGATACTCTTTTTGAGAGTGGATCACGAGCTAATCTTATCTCTAAAGAGGTTGTTAAAAATTTAGGAATGAAAAATAAACCACATCCAAAAACATATCCTTTAGGATGGGTTTATGATGATGTAAAATTATAGGTTACATAAACATGAACCTTGAGGTTTTCCATTACTTATAAATTTATTGATGAAGTAGAGCTAATTGTAGTTCTTTTGGATATTTGTGGAATTGTTTTGAGAATTCCTTACTTGTGTGATAGAAAGGAAACATTTATAGAGAAGAGAACAAATATGTGCTTGTAAAGGATGGGATTGAATACATAGTAAGAGTCCATTGTGTTAAAGTCAATTTAATAATCATTTCTATAGGACAAATGAAAAGACTTGTAAACTCAAGTAAGAGTTTTGTTCTCATGATTGTAAAAGCCAAGGATACTAAAAAATACAAGGCCTTAGAGGGTTTTGATCCTAAACATCAATTTAAAATAGAAAAGATTATTTCTAATTAAAATGATGTTTTTTAAGAACCACAAGGTTTACCCCCTAAGAGGGAAAATTAACATGAGATTTAATTTTAGTAGGATTCCTCTCTCCATAGTATTGACATGTATAGGTTATCAGTAGTAGAGAATGAAGAAATAAAGAATCAAGTGGTGGAGTTACTTGAGAAAGGAGTCATTTAGCCAGGTACCTCTCCATGTGGTTTTCCTATTATCTTGGTATAAAATAAGGATGGTACATGGTAGATGTGCATGGACATTTGAGATTTGAATAAAATCATGATTAAAAACCACTACCCTCTTTCTCATATTGATGATTTTTTAGATCAATTGAAACATGCTAAGTATTT
This sequence comes from Torreya grandis, assembly GCA_037957365.1. Lineage (NCBI taxonomy): Eukaryota > Viridiplantae > Streptophyta > Pinopsida > Cupressales > Taxaceae > Torreya > Torreya grandis. Next base: position 2,754,227 of record JARHVA010001729.1, read on the forward strand.
TACTTAGTTAGATTTGAGAAGTGGTTATCACTAAGTAAGATTAAGTGATGGTGATAGTTGGAAAACCACTTTTAAAACTAAGCAAGGTCTGTTTGAGTGGCTTGTTATGCCTTCTTGGATTTGTAATGCACCTACCACATCTATGTGTGTTATGAATGATGTGTTAAGACCATTTCTTGATGATTTTGTAATTATGTACTTATATGATAATTTAGTCTTAAGTAATTTATGGGAAGATCATCTAAAACATATTAGGAAAATCTTAGATACTTTACGAAAGGATAAAATTTTCCTAAAGATGTCAAAATGTGAATTTGTAAAAACATCTTTGGTTTACTTAGGATATGTTGTAGGGAATGGTTCACTAAAAATAGACCCTACACAAGTTTTACCCATAATAAAATAGCCAAGGCCTATTAATACAACACAAGTTAGAAGTTTTCTCAAAGTAGTTTAATTGTGGAGAAGATTTATTGCTAACTTATCTTATATTTCATCTACTTTACATGATTTAACAAGTGGTAAGCAAGTATTTCAATGGGGAGGAAAGCATGACAAATCTTTCAATACCTTTAAAGAAAAGATAAGTACAACCCTAACTCTTACAATTCATGATTTATGACAACCCTTTGAAATAGAAACTAATGCTAGTGGGTATATAATGGGGGCAATGCTAATACAAAACATAAAACTAGTGTGTTTTCATTTATAAACCTTTACAAGTGAAGTAAAAAAATATCCTACTTATGATAAAGATTTGAATGTTCTAGTGTA